>WWNC01000080.1:0-270000 GCA_011125475.1 Melanerpes aurifrons | reverse complement strand
TTGTGCACGTGTTTTTAATGAAACTTAGTTCAGGCAGGTATACTATTTAAATCAGAGATGAAAGAAAGCATTATAATTTGACAGTCTACCTGCAGTACAAGTGTAAGATACAGAGTATATTGAAAATGGGAGAATGACTAGTGTAAACTTGTAGATGATTTCTTTAACAGATTCTGCTTTTCAAACTATCATGTACATTTAACTTTTTAACCTGTTTCAAGAATGACATACTAATTTATAACGCAGAAGGTAGTATCTTCAACTGACAGTGATGATTTGGCAACATGAATGAACATCTCTGAAGAATCCTTTTACATTTCACTCTATGATGGTCTTAGATCAGATAGCTATAGCTAGCAAGACATTTAAAATAGTGTAGGGGAAAGTATGCAGATGTTAAGCTGTTTATTTTTTCTATGACGTAAGAGTGGTGGTACTATTTATTTTACTGCTCTACAATATACTTATTGTATAATAAGTTGACAAATGAAGTAGGATTCTCTACAGAGTTACAGCAGTGCTTAAAGTAAATGCATGCTTTGCATATATATGTTTATGATTGAATTCTCCCATTAGTTGCAAAGGTAACTGGTTAAAAATTAAGATAACATGATTTAAGGTAATGCATGTGACCTTTCTTAGCTATCTTGGAATACATAGTATGGTGTAGTTTTTAATTTAAAAGGTCATCTTTTCCTTTTCTTATTTTAGAACTTAATCTTATACAAAGATGTTACTTGTATTAGTGGGAATTTACCCAATATTTTCACTTATTTTTAAAACTGTGGTGACTGGTTGTATTCTACTGTTTGCTTCTGAGTTCATACACTTTTTATCTTTTGTTCACTCACAAATGTATGTCTCTCACAAATACTGGCTAATTAAAAAAAAACAAAAAAATTTTTGTTGAATTAAGAAGGAAGTAGAAAGAGGATTTTGTATAAAGCATCCAGCGTGACTAGATTGGAAGCAATCATCACAATAGTTTCAGTTTCTATAGCAGTTTGGATAACATACTGTGGAAAGTGTGCTGTTGAAGGATAGAGAGGAGGTTTTTGAAATAGAGAATTTTTCAACCTATTTTGTTCTATTGAGTGAGTTTTTGTTGCGGTGGGAAGCATCGAGCAGACCATCAATATGATTGGTAATCAGGCTTCAACTTTGTTGTTCGAAAACACAGCTTATATAGTATGTTCAGCAGCTAAATATGCATACGTGTCATTATTCTATGAGCTATCAGTCCAGGGTTACATCATATTATCCAACCTACTTGCCGTTAGGCCTACATGCAACTCCACAAGCTCCTTTCTCAGTGGTTCTTTGTTTCACACATATACTTTGTTTCACATACTACTATCTTGTAAGTAACTATTTCACATGGTGCTATCTTATGAGAAACTGCAAGCACAGTCACAGGGCTGTGGTGACCTTGCTACATCAGCATACCAGCTAAGCTGTGAGCAGTAAACAGCAAGATGGAGTCTGGCCTATACACTCTGATCAAACAGCTGTTCCATAGAACCATGTCCCTGCAATTCAAGCCATTCCTCAACAATTCCCCCGTTTTTCTTTTGTGCAAGAAAAACTCAAGATGTTAACAATCCATCATAAACCTTCTTTCAGCAAAGCTAACAACCAAGGAGACAAATCTCCAAACCAAGATTGAAACCATTGATCAAAAGGATTAACATCTTTAACAATTGATTGATTTTCTAACCAAGAAAGCTTTTTATGAATCGACTGACTGTGATCAGACAAATTAAAACAACACATGCCTTCAAAATCTTCACAACCATGACCATGAACTAAAAGCAAAAAATCAACAGTATGTCTTAAACTATTTTGATCTACAAGCAATTGATCTAAAATTTCAGTAGTAACATTAGCTTGTTTAACTGACCAGCAAGCCAATTTCTCAATTTGCCTTAAAGCCTGCTTAGCAGTGAGATGAGGAAGAAGCAAAGAAGCAAAAGTGTTCACTGTAACTGACCACAAAGCTACATCATCATCACAACTATCATTCAAATAGTGCAAAGATCATTTTTGTCGATGTTGTATTATTGCAGTGATGTTTAACCAATCTCAATATCGAGGGGCAATTAGAGTAAGTTTGCCCAAATAACACGGACCTCCATAGGCATTTTTTGGTATACCCTGCCATGCTCTGTCACCACAAATCAAAAATATTCCAGGGGGCAGAGCCTTGGCTGTAGCATTGTTCCATAAAAGAGACACATCTCCCCCTCTTTTCTTTTGCAAAATTTGACCAAACTCTAACACTCCATAAGCACCAAACACTGCGCCATTGTTCATGTTCACATTGTTCCCATTTGTCACGTTCACAAAACAACATAAAAACCCTTCTGCTCACGATACCCATCCCCAAACACAATGCACATATGAGTCCAATTATGAGATGCGTTGCCAATTTGTGCAGAGCCCAACACTTGCAGTTCTTGCGGGTCCCAAGGTAAGGTAACATTCAGTCCCTTAATAAGTCCTGCGGCACAATCTGAGGTGCGAATATCCTTTGAACAATCACCATAAACACTATAATTCTGAAACACTTGATAGTCAAAATCAGGAATACCCACCAAACATGTTTTAAAGGGTTCTGCAGCAGATTGCAGAATTAAACAGAAATCCAAATTACCCGTCTGATTAGCCCATGAGACCCACATATTAGTTCTGGGTTGATTTTTGTTAACAGCGACAACTCAGAACCCAGTAATGTCATTACAAAAAACACCAACAGACACATCTTGTTCTGTTCAGGTAACATCATTGTCGCTATGTGGCTCGTCAGTTGAGTCTTCAGGTCTGCTGTTATGTGTTGGAGCTGGTTTAATCCACCGACTAGAGATCCACTGCGTACCTGTAGGGGTAGTAACACACATATAACCTCTCCCCACAAAAATAACATCAGTGGGCCCTAGCCATTGTCCTGTCTCTGGATCACAGTAATAGACTTTCATTAATGCTATTCTTGTCTTTTGTGCTTCTTTCACATAATGTTGACTTATTGGCGGTTCATTACAGTCTCCAAAAACACAGAAATGATTTAACACAATTATATGGTCTGCTTCAGTTGTAAAAGCAACTGCATCAATCGCTGATTTTTCAAGTCCCTTATTTCTGCTTCCTCAATGCGATTGGCTACTTCTGCCACATACAGAGAATCAGTCACTATATTGATAGAGTCTGCTTCAGTTGTAAAAGCAACTGCATCAATCGCTGATTTTTCAAGTCCCTTATTTCTGCTTCCTCAATGCGATTGGCTACTTCTGCCACATACAGAGAATCAATCACTATATTGATAGAGTCATGAAGCCAATGAGTCAATGCCCAAACAACAGCAAAAAGTTCCAGAGTTTGCAATGAATCTGTAGGTTCTGCTTCTAATAGTTGATTATGCCCCGGAAATCCATGAGGAGTTAGTTCGGGACCTGCTGAGCCACTTGGACATTCACAAGTCCAAGGGACCGGATGGGATCCATTCTAGGGTGCTGAGAGAGTTGGCAGATGTGCTAGCTAGGCCACGCTCCATCATTTTCCTCCTGTCCTGACTCACAGGTGAGGTCCCAGATGACTGGAAACTGGCCAACGTGGTCCCCATCCACAAGAAGGGTCGGATGGAGGAACCTGGAAACTACAGGCTGGTCAGCCTGACCTCAGTGCTAGGGAAAGTGATGGAGCAGATTATCCTGGCGGCAATAACTGCGCACCTGAAGGATGGCCAAGGGCTCAGGTCCAGCCAACATGGATTCAGGAAGGGCAGGTCCTGCCTCTCCAACCTGATCTCTTTCTATGATCAGGTGACCCGCCTGGTGGATGTGGGGAGGCCTGTGGATGTGGTCTACCTAGACTTCAGCAAGGCCTTTGACACCGTCCCCCACAGCAAACTGCTGACTAAGCTGTCAGCTCGTGGATTGGACCATTACACTCTGTGCTGGGTTAGGAACTGGCTGGAGGGCCGGGCCCAGAGAGTGGTAGTGAACGGTGCCACATCCAGCTGGAGGCCAGTCACCAGTGGTGTCCCCCAGGGATCAGTGCTGGGCCCTGTCCTCTTCAACATATTCGTTGATGATCTGGATGAAGGGGTAGAGTCAGTCATCAGCAAGTTTGCAGATGACACAAAGTTAGGGGCAGATGTTAGTCAGTTAGAGGGTAGAAGGGCTCTGCAGAGGGACCTCGACCGACTGGGCAGATGGGCAGAGTCCAATGGGATGGCATTCAAGTGCCGAGTGCTGCACTTTGGCTACGGCAATCCCATGCAGAGCTATAGGCTGGGTTTGGAGTGGCTGGAGAGCTCCCAAACAGAGAGGGACCTGGGTGTGCTGATCGACAGCCACCTGAATATGAGCCAGCAGTGTGCCCAGGTGGCCAGGAGGGCCAATAGCATCCTGGCCTGCATTAGGAATATTGTGGTCAGCAGGAGCAGGGAGGTCATAGTGCCCCTGTACTCTGCTTTGGTTAGGCCGCACCTTGAGTACTGTGCCCAGTTCTGGGCCCCTCAGTTTAAGAAGGACATCGAAACACTTGAGCGTGTCCAGAGAAGGGCAACAAGGCTGGTGAGAGACCTTGAACACAAGCCCTATGAGGAGAGGCTGAGGGAGCTGGGATTGTTTAGCCTAGAGAAGAGGAGGCTCAGGGGTGACCTCATTGCCCTCTACAACTACCTGAAGGGTGGTTGTAGCCAGGAGGGGGTTGGCCTCTTCTCCCAGGCAACCAGCATCAGAACGAGGGGACACAGTCTCAAGCTGCGCCAGGGGAGGTTCAGACTTGAGGTGAGGAGGAAGTTCTTCACCGAGCGAGTCATTCGTCATTGGAACGGGTTGCCCAGGGAGGTGGTTGAGTCATCGACCCTGGAGGCGTTCAAGGGGAGATTGGACGTGGCACTTGGTGCCATGGTCTAGGCATGGGGTCTGTGTTGATAGGTTGGACTCGATGATCCCCGAGGTCCTTTCCAACTTAAGTGATACTGTGATACTGTGATAATGTCAGTCCTCTCTTCCACGTGGCAGCTGCTTTCTGAGATAGTTTTCCTGCATCAGTAAATACTGTCACTGCATCTGTCAAAGGTTGATCGGATCACTTGGGAACAGCAATCCAATGCTGATTCTGCATCCATGCCAGAGTAACATTCTTTAATGATTCCACCTGTATGCTTGATCCATCCTCCAACAGCGCAGATTGTAAGGCTGTCGAGTTGGTAAGGTACCACTGTAATTCATGCTTAAATTGTGTGTGGAGGTTGTCCACTCATCTGTAGGATTCTAGTACAGCCTCGAACAATTAAATCTGTCAAAATTAAAATTTTTGTTGTATGGTTGTTTTTGGTTGTCCATTCCAGAACATTTGGTTGTCCATTCCATTTGGTTGTCCATTCCAGAGCAATCGTTGTATCTTCCAAGACAAATTGTCCATACGACGATGTACTGTAGACATAGCAACCATTGTCGTGATGTGCTGTAGCATCATCTTCTGTTTTGATGTAATGTGCACAGTCATGGATGGGTCAGTGCCTTTTAACAGTGGTCGCAAAGAGTTCAAGAGATCATTGGGAATTCCCACAACAGATCTCAGCTATTGCAGGTCTCCCATCAGGCGTTGTATGTCATGTAAGGTTTTAATATGAAGATCCACAGTAGGTTTCTGAGGTTGAACAGAGTGCTCCGTGATTATCCATCCCAGATAGTTCCACAGACTCTTTTCTTGAATTTTTTCTGGGGCAACAAGAAGTCCACATGATTGCAATTGATGTACAATTTGGTCCTTTTGTGCTTCTGAAAACAAAGTTGATTGTGAAAATAAAATGTTATCCATATAGTGATAAATAATCACCTCTGGCCATTGCTTATGAGTGTCTGCAAAGCTGCATCAACATACAACTGACACAAAGTAGGCGAATTCTTCATGCCTTGCGGCAACACAGTCCATTCAAAGCATTGTGCTGGTGCTTCACGATTAAAAGATGGCAAAGTAAATGCAAAACATTGCATATCTTCCTTGTGTAGTCTTATCGGACGATGGAGATAGGAATCAATACGGCTGACCAATATGATCGAGTATTGTTCCTTTATTGTTCCAGTGTTGCAGGCCGATGGTGCAGGCTTGAGGTACAGGCCTATGGAGCAGGCCTGTAGTGCGAGTATAGCACAGTAAAGTGAAGAAGAGCAGGAGACAGGAAAGGCAGAAGTGCGTAGCGAGGGAACTGCTAGAACTGAATACAAACTCAGAGTGCCTTGTTGGCATAGCTCCATTGGTTCCCTCTTGAGTGACCACACATTGCACTATTACAGATTATTGGTCCAACTACTAATGACACAACGAGGTTGTTGATGCAGGTGCATGTCCTGTTGTCCCAAGATAACTTTCCATGTTTATAGCTACCAGTGTCTTGTTTTAGTTACATGCTGCAGGCAGAACACTGTTTTGCTACACTGCTGGCTGGCTCTGTATTTATGCTGTGCATGGCCTGCCACCATGTCAGGCTCTAGGCCTGCACTGCCAGATTGCTCACACTGCTCGTCGCTGGCATTGCCACATAGTCTGATGGTGAAGAAACAGTCCTTTAGGTCAATGATTAAAATTGACCAATTCTCAGATATCAGGGCTGGATTTGGAAGTCCAGGCTGTAAAGCACCCATAGCATGCATTTACTCATTCACTACTCACAAATCATGCAACAAGCGATACTTGCCAGACTTCTTCTTGATGACAAAAATTGGAATCTTCCATGGACTAGTTGATAGTCTTAAATGTCCTTGTGTAAACTGTTCTTATAAGATAGCACCATCCCTATTTGGGCTAAAATGTCATGTCCAGTCAATGCTTGTACTCCATCCGGTAAAGGTAAAATAGAAACTATACATGTAGCCTTTTTGTCTTCTATGTTGATCTGTAGAACCGGAAATTTCAAGGCATAAGTCAGTTCTCCAACTCCAGCAATCGAGGCGGCAGATGAACATGAAGGCCAATGTTCTGGCCACAATTACTGTGAAACAATGCTTACATCAGCTCCAGTGTCCAAAAGAGCTATCAATTTGATCTTCTGACCTTGATAAGATACAGTCACTGGTCTTTTTTGGTTGTTGTCCTAGTTCCATGGTTAACAGTGTCAAGGGTCCTGTAGAGCCGAAACCTTTGTCCCCTCGTATTTGCTGCGATCCAGGAGCAATTGCTGCTGCAAGGTTTGGCAATGGAACAAGTTGAGCAATTTTAGCTCCTTTTGAAATTACTATTGGAGGCAACAATGTCTGTACCATTATTTGTATAATTCCATAAGAGTCTGCATCAGTCAGTCCTGTGAGAACCTGTAATCCTGACATGCTGGCATAATACATGGTCAAAGATAACAGACATTGTAAAAAAGGAATTTAGATCTTAATAGTTCCGATCTTTGCATTCACTCCTCTTATTGATAAAAAAGACTTAATTATGCCTGAACACATTACAAAGATTAAAACATAAATGCAATCCTTAACACTGTTTTACAATCTGCTTTAGGGGTATGTTGCATTTTTATTTTCTCTAGGATGGTCAAAAATCATAAATTGTTTAATGGTAACAAGATTTCTTTAATCTGTAAAGGTAGATCTGGCCAGGCTCTAGCTTCTCAGACAGAAAACTTGCAGGCAAACAGCAAGAGCAAAAGAGCTTCATTGCTTTGCCCAATAGCATTTTTGCTCATCCTAGTAATACTGATCTCTTTTTTAATATATGTATATAATCCTTAAAGCTATTATGAATACAAAGTAAGACCAAAAAACTCATACCATAATATACCTATAAAAAAACTCTTAACTTATGCTAATACCAAAAATCCTTAAAAACTTAAAGAACTATGTTAAAATTAGTCCATCAAATCAGTGTCTAAAAAGAAATAAAGTTGTTACATTACCTAAAAAACACTTTCTGAAATTAAAACCTGTTCATACATTCCTTAACTATATTACATGGAGCTCCTTTGAAATGCCTAGGCTTTAAAAAGGTTCGAACCAAAAGAAAATCATACAATGTGAACTCATGACAAAGTACTTACACCTTACTGCAATTACTATGTACTAAGTACCGGTAGATACCAAATGCTTACTATTCATTATGCTTATTAGAAAAAACTTAACAAAACTCTAAATAACAAATCTCTGAAAGACATTACAATCAGAAATGACAAAATGAGTACTGTTGCTTTAAATCAGAGCAGAGTAGTGCAGCTGAAGCTGATGCGGGGGAAAGGGGTGGGGACTGCTGCCGTGGCCGCTGCTGGGCCATCGCTACTGTCGGTGCCGCCGGTGTCGGTGGTGCGTCGGCTGGTATCGCCTTGATCGGAGCCGTCGGTATCCGCGGGGGCCGGCAGGGCTCGTGGGAGGAGTGCGGTGGTAAGAACGCCGTAATCATGAGCCTCCAAGCGCTCCATTTTTTATAAGAGGGGCCGTAAAGCAAAGTCGGCGGTGTTGTCATCTTCCGAATCCGAGCCCTCGCTGGCAATGTCAGAGGAAGGTGTTGATAAACGGGATTGAACACACTGAGCTGCCTTTTTTCGGCTTTTTCCCCGCTGGGTGCAAATGGCAGTGGTGGGGGCTGGTAAACGTGGTGTGGTCGCCGCAAGATGTATCGGGGGCGGCCCCGGTTGATCAGTTGGTAGTTTTCAAACACATCTTTCAGCTGCAACTCAGATACACCTGGCGCTGCATCTCATCCTGACAAAGTTGCTGTAACTGCAGCAGCCATTTGCTGCTCCAGTTCATAGGTTTTAATACAGTTTATGCATTCTCACCACGGCTTTTGCAGCTTGATGGTGACCCAGTCCCACAGTTTGTCAAAAAACTCATCTCCTAACTTACGCCATTCTCCTTCTTCTAAGACACTATTAGGGTCCTGGAAACACCCTTTAGCAGTACCATAAGTAAACAATCCTGGTAATTCCTTGGTAAGGTCTATATCATTAACACGTTACTTTTCTAAAAAGCACTTAAATAAATCATACGCTGCTTGCCTCTCCATATTTACCGTCAGTGCGCACTGTTTTGCAGCTTTTCCAGAGGTATTGGCAGAGTATCTTGGCTTCTGTAAGTGCATCCAAGGTGCGGAGCCTTTTTTTCCTGCTTGCTGGCTGCCGTTTTGACCCACCGGCACAATATTCCTTTTCTGCTTGCCAGCTGCCCTTTTGACCCACCGGTGCAGTGTTTCTCTTCTTTTCTGCTTACCAGCTGCCATTTTGACCCACTGGCACAGTGTTTCTCTTCTGCTTACCGGCTGCCCTTTTGACCCACCAGTGCAATTTTCCTTTGGCTCTTTCACCTCCTGTGCTGCTGCAGGGCCGAAACTGTTACACCAAACCATGGCCAGGATCGAGTCCTTTAGGAGCAGGGGGTTCTCTTTTATCTCCAGGCGAAGAGGGTCCCTATTTGGGCGCCATTTGTTGTGGTGGGAAGCATCGAGCAGACAATCAATATGATTGGTAATCAGGCTTCAACTTTGTTGTTCGAAAACACAGCTTATATAGTATATTCAGCAGCTAAATATGCATACGTGTCATTATTCTATGAGCTATCAGTCCAGGGTTACATCATATTATCCAACCTACTTGCCGTTAGGCCTACATGCAACTCCACAAGCTCCTTTCTCAGTGGTTCTTTGTTTCACACATATACTTTGTTTCACATACTACTATCTTGTAAGTAACTATTTCACATGGTGCTATCTTATGAGAAACTGCAAGCACAGTCACAGGGCTGTGGTGACCTTGCTACATCAGCATACCAGCTAAGCTGTGAGCAGTAAACAGCAAGATGGAGTCTGGCCTATACACTCTGATCAAACAGCTGTTCCATAGAACCATGTCCCTGCAATTCAAGCCATTCCTCAACAAGTTTTTAGTGAATTTAATAATTTCATGTTCTAAAGAGGGAATAATTAAAAGCAGACAAAGCTGAATGTGTCCCATCTTATGAATATTTCATTATAATCAGATCTTCAACCGAAGTGGGAAACATTAGCATTGTAAAAACATCAAGAGCCACCAGATGCATATGGTTAATAGGTTGTAGGTTGGGATCATGTGGTTCATCAATAGGTCCAGGAGAATAGCAAGAATTTAATTTTTTTTTCCCCTTCATAGTCATGCCAAGAGCATTTTCTGAAACAATGCTTTGTGAAGAGTTTATGGTTCCTGTTTTATTTCTGTATTGGTTTAGGAGAAATAGTTTAAAAGCTGATGCGCTGTTGTAATGTTTTGAGCAAATGTTAACAAGATATTGAAAAATAATAATACAATCCATCTTTTTTGCCAGAGTGAGAAATTGTGTTTTTCTATGACACAGGTATATGAATTTGGTTTTATGAGAAGATAACAGATAGTTTAGGGCAATGGATTAATTGTCCATACCTGTTTATGTTCACTTAAGACTATTATTGCACACAAACAATAGAATATCTGTAATCATATTGATCTATTTGATGCATAACCGAAAAGATGTGAAATACTTTACTGAGATTCTGTAGAAACAAATTATTTATTGCATGTCTCTGTCTTCTGCTGTTTTGTTCTTTTTTGAAAAAAAAAACCTTGAATTTCTAGAGTCAGAAAAACATGTTCTGAGAAATGGGCTGCCACTATTTTGGATAGGTTATATTTTCCTTGAATAAAATTGCTTTAAACATTAAGCTTTATAAGCACAGCTATGGTGAGAAAGAGCTTTTTTATGTTTAGAAATATGGCAGAGTGAGTGAATTTCAGAGTACACACATGGATATCTTAGCAGTTCTTGAGTTCGTCTCCCAAACTGTTTTTAGCAATCATGTTCCACATCAGCTTAAGTGAATTTGATGTTTAAGGTTCTAAACCAAAGCATCAGACAGCAAATGGCTCTTAACTTCATACACATAAGAAAGAGGGGATGACATTAGTTTAGGACAAATAACCAAATTTTTATGGGGGCTTCCAGAATGCAGGACCTTTCTTTGAGAAGAGGTACAGTTGAAGATCTGACAATTATGGGAAGTTGATAATTACATTTCATGATAATATACAAGTGTGTGACAAGTGTTACTGAACCACATGTTCAGTGTTACCTTTGGCAACAGGTATAATATTTGGTATTAGCATGCTCACAAATCATTACTGTAATGATTCAAAAGTATGTTTTGTCCCTACTGGAGCTTCATTTTGCCAAAGACATAACTCTTCAAACCTCCTTGTCATTTGTCAGGTTTTCAGCAAACAAATTTTGACACAAATCAGAAAACTCGTGACAGCTGAGTGACAAGCTGTCAAAGGTTCCAGATCAGTTGTACAGTTTATTGCCTTAAACTCTGCTAAGCAGATTGATATCAGTAAAATCCTGCAATCAATCATTACAAATAGGGCAGAAATTGAAGTGATTTAAGAATAATAGTTATTGATGATCTTAAGCTATTTCAGGGCTAGAAAGAAAATTGCAGCAACACTTTTTATAGAAATCAAAATTAAATTACACTTCATATCTTAGGATATTAATTTATTTTGTAATGGTGTCATAGAAATATTGTTAAAATTTAGAGTCTATAGGTGAGTGGAAGCTGAAATCTCAGTAGGTAATTTTCATCTGTCTCAAAGAATTTCTGTGTGTGGTAATTTGGTATAATGATTATATACACTTCATGAGAGGGGTGAGATTGATGACTGACCCCAATGGATTTCTGCTGCACTCTGCTCTTGGAATCTGGTTGGGATGGTGTTCGTTTTCTTCTTGTAGTCCATGTGGTGCTGTGCTTTTCATTTGTGACTGACTAGTGTTGGTAACAAACCAATGTTCTGGCTGTTGCTGAACAGGTGCTTGCTTAGCATCAAGGCATCATTAAGCTGGGAGTGGGTAAGAGCATGGGAGAGGACATAGGTGAGACACATGACAAAGTGGACCAAAATGATTTTTCCATACCATATGATGTCATAGATGGCAACAAGAGCTGAGAGTAAGGAGTAGAATTTAGGGAGTTTGTCTTCCCAAGCAACTGCTATATATTCTGTGCTTATGCTTTCCAGGAAGTTGCTGGACATTGCCTGCCAGTGAGAAGCAGCAAAAGAACTCGTGTTTTCGTTTTGCTTCCACACAAACTTTTTAGAGTTTTGCATAAAAATGAGAAAAAAAGGCTAGTTCTGTGCCTGAAACTTACCTCTAAAACTCAGCAAGGCATGCCATTACTGAAGGACTGAAGAAAGTCACTTTTCTGTTGACTATGATAGCAATTTTAAATGAAAAATCCCAAAACAAAACCCAAGTCCTTCAGCCTATATGGAAATTAAAATTTTCCTCCTTCTGAAGAACAGAATAATCAAATTCTGAGTTGTTCTACAAAGAATAATAAATGTTATATTTAATTCAGTTAAATTTAGAAGACCTATCAGAATAATGAACTGTGTCTTTTCTCGGCGCTTATTTTTTCTAGTTTTCCTTGAAGTGGTTACCATCATTAGGATACTGATTGTTAAAATACATATGTGGGAAGGACTTAAGCCTTCAGATATGGTTGTACAATGTGTCTCTGTAATGGGTTGGGGCAGACCCCCTCCCCACCATGCGCAGAAATAACAACTCAGACAAACGGATTGCAAAAAAAGTGATGAAAAGTTTAAATAGAACAGTGAGTGCGTGCAGAGAACTAGAAACACAGTGACAAGAGAGAAACCCAAAACAGACCCAGAGAAATCCCATCCCCCACCTGAGGGTGCACCCAAACCCCCAGGGCTCCTCCTTCCCCCCCCCACTGCTAGGCTAGTCTCAGCTGGCCAGATCTGAGACTGCCCATCCCCCCGTGGCCTTGGGCCTAACCAGGCCCATGGCCGGGAGATCTTCTCCCCAGTTACCAGGCGGCAAGGAGGAAGGAAAGAGGAAGTGCCAGACCCCGCCGTGAAACTTATAGTGGTGCAAGGGATCATGGTAGGAAATAACCTAATTTCCTGTGTCCACCCACTGGGCTGGACTTCTGGACACAGGAAACACCCCTGTAGCAGAGGACACCCAGCCCAAACTGCAACAGTCTCTTCCAGTTTTATTTGTTGAGATGTATTACCTGGGAGATGTAGTAGCTGGGAGAGCTGGATCTGTTCTGCTGCCACTGAACCGAGCTATGTGTGCTGCCAGAGCCCAGGGTGTCCCATGGCACAGGCTGTTCATGACACAGGAAACATTACCCATTCTGGTGTGCAAGAGGAAGTGCCCTGCTTGGGAAACGTGAGAGTACTCCCTCTTGGTTTTGTGTTTGCATCTTGCTTAGGAGCAGTTTGTGCCAAGTCCATTTAATGCTGGGGTTGCTTAGCCTGGAGAAGAGGAGGCTCAGGGGTGACCTCATTGCCCTCTACAACTCCCTGAAGGGTGGTTGTAGCCAGGTGGGGGTTGGTCTGTTCTCCCAGGCAACCAGCACCAGAACAAGGGGACACAGTCTCAAGCTGCACCAGAGGAAGTTTAGGCTCGAGGTGAGGAGAAAGTTTTTCACTGAGCGAGTCATTCGTCACTGGAATGGGCTGCCCGGCAAGGTGGTGGAGTCACCATCCCTGGAGGTGTTCAAAAGGAGATTGGATGTGACACTTGGTGCCATGGTCTAGTCATGAGGTCTGTGGTCATAGGTTGGACTCAATGATCTTCGAGGTCTCTTCCGACCTTAGTTACACTGTGATACTGTGATACTACTGTGATACCTGAGGAGTAACTGCTGAGCATTCATTAGTTCAGTCAGTAGAAGAGAATTGCCAATGTAAGTTTTTTTGTTCTGTAGAGAAGATCTGGTAGTTCATAATGGTTGGACTCAATGTTTTTAAAGGCCTTTTCCAACAATTGTATGAACCTTAGAGATGAGAATGTTGCAATGAAATGGTGTGTTGAAAATATAAAGCTTAGACATAGTTTTAAATTACGAAAACTTGGATGTCAATAAAATTGCTTCGCTCAGGTCACTGTGAAATAGATTTAAAGAATCATAGTCTGGAAGTTTATATCCAGTTGTGTAACTGTTACACACAATGAGATATGCATTAGCACTTTGTGAAAAGTGTTTTGTCTCTAAAGTAAATGTCTTTTTTGATGGTGTGTGGGGTGTATTCAAGCAGTTTGAAATTAGAAAACTAGGGGGGGTTGGTTTATATATTTGTTTTTTGGACTATCTAGGATGCGAATCATAGCATTTACAGGTTATCTGTATTAATGCTAGCAAAAAAAAAAGTAATTGAGGATGTACACAACCCTATCAGTATCTTGCAGATAATTTTTTCTTTACGATGTTCTCCTGTAAACCATGGCTGTTATTTCTGCATAATGCACTGAAATATGAGGTGAATAAAAGGTTTACTTTGCCTGTTCCAAATCTCAAGATTATTAGAAAAATAAGAACATAACTTGAGTTCTTGATAGTGTACTTGACTTCCTATGCTTGTTTCTAATTGGGCATTCATAAAAGGGGCCTATTGAGCACTTTAAAATCTTTATGAATTTTAATATCATCTTTCTATCTCAATTTTACCTCATTAGTCTTTTGCTAATTCGTCTCACTTGCTTTTAGTCACATCCTTGAATTTTCTGGATTAAAACCACTATGGAATATTTATAGGCATGAGGTCCCTTTGGCTGCTGGTAGTGGTTCTGTTCATCAAACTGACTTCAAGATTGTATGTATTTGTATTTAGGAATACTGTCAGTAAGAGAGCCAACAGATTACATCTTTCTACAACTGGTTCAAAGTCTTAATTTTTGTCCTTGGATGATGAATATGTAATGCAGATTTTTTTAAAATATGTGTTTATCAGACTATTACTACAACACATAGATCTTGTCAAGGAACATTTTATTACATGGAAAATTTCATGTTAGTGTTAATAAGAGTGCATACAGAATTTCTCAGCAATTATCACCAATAGGGAAGAGCTGGTCAGCAATGTGAGGCTCAGGGATAACCTTGGCTGCAGTGACCATGAAGCAACAGAATTTAAGATCCTCAGGGCAACCCTGTATTTTAGGCATGTAGACTTAGATCACTTCAAGGATTTGCTGGCCCAAGTATTGCGGGACAAAACTCTTGAGGGAAGAGGTGCCCAGGACAGCTGGTCAATGTTCAAGGATCACCTTCTCAGTGCCCAGGAGCAAAGTATACCCACTAGGAGGAAAGCAGGAAAAAATGCTAGGAGATCTGCTTGGATGAGCAAGGAGCTCCTGGGCATGCTGTCACACAAAAAGAAACTCTACAAGGAGTGGAAGAAAGGACATCTGGAACGGGGGGCTGTAAGGAAGCTGCCTGAGCAGCAAGAGACCTGGTTAGAAAAGCTAAAGCTCAGTTAGAATTAAAGCTAGCCAGGGAGATCAAGGAGAGCAGTAAATGATGTCAGTTGTTTGGCCTTCATCTATTAATGTTGTGACCTTGTCATAGAAGGCCACCAGGTTTGTCAGGCAGGATTTGCCCTTGGTGAAGCTGTGCTGATTGTCCCCAGTCACTTCTTCGTTATTCTTCTGGCTTGGTAGTGCCTCCAGGAGGATCTGCTCCATGATCTTACCAGGCAGAGGTGAGACTGACTGGCCCGTAGTTCCCTGGGTCATCCTTCTTTCCCTTTTTTGAAAATGGGAGTTATGTTTCCCCTTTTCCAGTCAGTGGGGACCTCCCCGGACTGCCAGGACTTTTGCAATATGATGGAGAGAAACCTAGCAACCTCATCCACCAGTTCCCACAGCACCCATGGGTGTATCCCATTGGGTACCATGGTCTTGAACACTTTCAGGTTCCTCAGATGGTCACAAACCTGATCTTCACTCACAATGGGCAGTTCCTTCTTCCAGCTGCAGCCATTATCTTCCATTATTCTGGAAGTATGTCTGGAGCCCTTGCCAGTGAAGACTGAGGTATAGAAGTCATTGAGAACCTCAGCCTTCGCCATGTCACTCGTCACCAGCTCACCTGTTTCCTTTCTGAGGGAGCCTACACCTTCCCTAGTCTTCTTTTTACCATTAATAAACCTGGAGTACTGCATCCAGTTCTGGAGCCCCTCTTACCGGATGGATCTGGAGGTGCTGGAGTGTGTCCAGAGGAGGGCCACAAGGATGATTACAGGGCTGGAACCCCTCTCCTATGAGCACAGACTGAAGGAGTTGGGGCTATTCAGTCTGGAGAAGAGAAGGCTCTGAGGAGACCTAATTGTGACCTTCCAGTATCTTGAAGGAGCCTACAAGAAAGCTGGTGAGGGACATTTTAGGGTGTCAGGTAGTGATAGGACTTAGGGGGAATGGAAAAAAAATAGAAATGGGTAGATGCAGATTGGATGTTAGGAAGAAATTCTTCATTGTGAGGATGGTGAGACACTGGAATAGGTTGCCCAGAGAGGTGGTGGAGGCCCTATCCCTGGAGGTTTTGAAGGCCAGACTGGATGTGGCTCTGGGCAACCTGCTCTAGTGTAAGGTGTCCCTGCCCATGGCAGGGGGGTTGGAACTAGATGATACTTGAGGTCCCTTCCAACCCTAACAATTCTATGATTCTATTTAATTAGAAACTAGTTTGTAAAGAATATACGAGTTTTATAGTTCTTTATGCTTTCCATTCTTTTATGTTACCATAAGTAAAAATACGCAAACATTCCAGTCACAATAATGAGTAGTGTTTAATTAAAAAAAAAAATCACTTTAGAATTTGTGTATTAATGATAAATATTTGGAGGTTTTTGGAAGTATGAATGTGACATTCGTAAGAAAAGATTACTTGTTATAATATGACTGTATCCAAGTAAACTTTTACAAAAGAAGCATTTTACTCCCAGTTAGTGTAAAGCTGTTTCTTTAAATCAAATTTGCATTTATATGTATTTGAAGCGAAGTTATCTTTAACCTTCATACCCAGCAATTTCATATAGATTAGAAAGTTGTATTGTGTTAACAAGAATTTGAGTGTGAAATTTGGATTGGGAAAGGCAATCTATTTTTAACCTTTATGTTGTAAATGCATCTCATTCATAATGCATTTAGAATAGCAAATATTTTTGAATACTTTGGCTATTTTAAGAAAAGTTGACATAAAAGTGAAAGCAAAAAATAATGAAAGGCTAGTAAACACATTTCCTTGGAAAAGCACTTTAAAATTATCAGAATTTTATTCTATATTTAGTTTATATTTTAGAAACATTTTGAATTGTTAAAGATCACTCCAGGTAAAAGTTTTTGGTAACAGATTTATTGGCACTAAAAGATTGTAAAAAGGCAATAAAAGCTATAAAAGCAAGCGAAGCAACCAGTTGGTCATGTGAGGGTACAAAACTTCACCCCAAAAGCAACCTTGCAATAGTTTTCTTCATCTTATATAGTTACATCATCTACATAAGCAAACTTATGCTAAATAGAAGGCAGGCATATGATAATGAGTCTTAGAATAGGTGGTCAAATCCCTTCTCCCTGCATTCAGTGTGGTAAGGGTCAAAGCATCCACTTTCACGCATGCCCAATTGTGCAGGCTTCTTATCTGAAGAAAACAAATTCCTAGTTCTGAATGTTTATCTTTAAGACAGCTTCTTCTCAGCCGTGATGTCTCCAATTAACCAGACAGTATCCTTGCAAGTCTGCAAGATAGGTATCTTTCCCTTTACCCTCTAAACAGGCCTCACAAGATCCTGACCCTTAATCCCAGTGCACTCCAAGTCTTATAATTTTAACACAAATCACCAGTATGTTCATCACAGAATGTATTAGTTAGTTATTTTATATTTGTCTGTATTTAGTTTAGATTGGTATTTCCAGGTTTAGCATTACTAGATAAATATTTCTTTTAGCATATTAATTGAACTTTTCTTGCAGCACTTAACAAGTAATGGCTTTTAGATTGTGTGCTGAATTCCATCTTATATCCATCCTTTGCAGTAAGAAAATGCTCTCTTTAGGAAGTTTAATTAGGGAAATTTCAACAAAATTTCAGCATTTGTTACTGTCTTCAATAATTTATTTTTTTTAAATAAGTAGTTGTTATTTGATGCTAATTTTCTCAATGGTTAGAATTTTAATGTGATTCTTTGCACTTGGGGAATATTTAAAAATAGGAGTCAGTAGATAAATAGTTTTGACATTATAGAAACAATTATTTTGATTTTTCTAAGGTAAAGAATGTGTGACTTGTGGACTTTTTTACAATTTCCATTGTGAAAAATGTGAAAGAAAAATTCTTTTGAGTTTTACATGATGTTAGCACCTCACTAAATGGAAAATGTAGGTGCCACCAGCTGTATTTAATATACTGAAAGACATTAAAGATAAGAAACAGGATCATCATGAAGTACAGTAGTCATGTAAGACAAGTTTCTAAAAGATCTGTGTCAACCCAGACAGAGGTCTGGGACACATGCAGGTGTCCAGGCTCCTAGCTGTAAGCAGTGCCAGTCTCTCACTTCTGACAGACAGCAGGGACTACACCTGTATTTGCTGTGAGCAAGTGGGTGACCTTCTCTGTGTAGTGGCTGAGCTGAAGGAGGAAGTTGAAAGGCTGTGGGCTATTAGGAAGTGCGGGTGGAGTCTGGACTGTTGGAATCAAACTCTGCCATCCCTCAAACAGTCCCATCAGCCATGCAGTACTTGGGATGCTAAGCGCTCCCTGTTTCTTTGCCAGATTCCCAAACAGAATGACTTAGAAACTGGAGAACAATGGAGACAAATAACTCCCAAGTGCACCAGGAGTGGCACCCCAAAAGCCACTGAACACCCTCAGGTGCCCCTGATTTGCTGTTCTTATTGTACCTGTTTTCACCAAAAACAACATTCAGCAAGTGAAACCAATTAATAGCAACTATGAAAGCTTGTCTAGTTTATGTAATTCTGAGAGGTTAGGAGTGAGCAAACCTACTGTCAAAACATCTGACTACTACCTGTTGATGTTTTTCCAAGTAGACAATGATGAAATTTCAAAAATAAGATTGAGATCAATGAAGAAGGACTTCAGAGCCCTGGGATGAATGGTTAAGGGGTCAGGAACACAAGTAGTATTTGCTTCTGTTCCCCCACTAGCGATGCCTGAGGACAGAATAAACATGAAAATCCAACAGATAAATGCCTGGCTGCAGGACTGGTGTCAATGACAGGTTTTTGGGTTCTTTGATCACGGGCTACTCTACCTGACCCCAGGCTTGCTGACTATAGATATGAAATGCTTATCTCTAAGACGAAAAAGAATCCTGGGACAAGAACTGGCAGGGCTGATTGATAGGTCTTTACACTAATTTTGAAGGGGGAAGAGGGAAAACCAGGCTCACTGAGGACATTCCTGGGACAACTGTGAGTCAGGGTACCAGCTCCACTGCTATCCCAGGGGCTATAGGGGATGGTGAATTATGTGACACCGGCAATGGCAAGAGATGCTCCTCTGCTAGGTCTCTGAAGTGTCTGTATACTAACACAAGAAGCATGGGAAATAAGCAGGATGAACTAGAAATCTGGGTGCAGTTGCAGGGCTATGATCTTGTCGTGATTACAGAGACATAGCAGGACAGCTCCCATGACTGGAATGTAGTTACAGATGACTATGTACTTTTCAGGAAGGACAGACTGACAAGGCAAGGTGGTGGAGTTGCTCTCTATGTGGATAAGAACTAGAGTGTGTTGAGCTTAACCCAGGGGAAAATGATAAAAGCATAGAAAGCTTATGGATAAGAGTGAAAGGACATACAAACATGGGTGAATTTAATATCCTCAAGCAGTTGAATTTAATATCCTCAGGGCAATCAGGAGGAAGTATTCCAAGCTTATGACCCTAGACTTTAGGCGTGCAGATTTTGATGGCTTCAGGGATCTGCTAGCCAAAGTGTCGTGGGACAAAGCCCTGGAGGGAAGAGGGACCCAGGACAGCTGGTCAGTATTCAAGGACCACCTCCTCTGTGTCCAGGAGCTCTGTGTACCAACAAAGAGAAAAGCAGGTAAGAATGCTAGGAGGCCTGCCTGGATGGGCAAGGAGCTACTGGACACAATATTACTTAAAAGGAAACTCTACAGGAAGTGGAGAGAAGGACAGCTAGAACAGGGGGTATATAAGGAAGCTGCCCGAGCAGCAAGAGTCCTGGTTAGGAAAGCCAAAGCAGAGTTTGAATTGAATCTAGCCAGGGAGATTAAAGAGAACACTAAGAACTTCTACAGGTATATTAATGGGAAGAAGAAGACTAGGGAAGGTGTGGGCCCCCTCAGAAAGGAAAATGGTGACATGGTCACAAGTGATGAGGAAAAGGCTGAGGTACTCGGTAACTTCTTTACCTCAGTCTTCACTGCAAGGGCCTCTAGCCACACTCCTGATGTTATGGAAGACAATGCCAGGGACGGGGAGGAAGAACTGCCCATTGTAAGTGCAGATCAGGTTCATGATCACCTGAAGAACCTGAAAGTGTTCAAGTCCATGGGACCCACGGTTGCTGAGAGAACTGGCAGATGAGGTTGCTGAACCCCTCTCTATTATATTTCAAAAGTCATGGCAATCTGGTGAAGTCCCCATGGACTGGAAAAGGGGAAACATTGCCCCCATCTTCAAAAAGGGTAAGAAGGAGGAACCAGGGAACTCCAGGCCAGACAGCCTCACCTCTGTGCCCAGAAAGATCATGGAGCAGATCCTCCTGGAGTTACTACTCGCTCAAAAGAATAGTGAAGAGGTGATTGGGAACTGTATAGTCTTGACAAAACTGAGAGGGGATCTCATCAACATGTATAAATATCTGATGAGTGGGTTTCAAGTGGAGGGCCAAGCTCTTTTCAGTGCTGCACAATAAAAAGACAAGAAACAATGGATTCAAGCTTGAACATAGAAGGTTTTACCTCAACATGAGGAGAAACTTCTTTACAGTGACGGTGACGCAGCACTGCAAGGGCAGGTCCTGCCTTACCAACCTCATCTTCTATGAGCAGGTTACCCACCTGGTGGATGTAGGGAAGGCTGTCTACCTGGACTTCAGCAAGGCCTTTGACACCATCCCCCACAGCAAACTGCTGGCTAAGCTGTCAGCTCGTGGCTTGGACAGCAACACTCTGTGCAGGGTTAGGAACTGGCTGGAGCGCCGAGCCCAGAGAATGGTGGTGAATGGTGCCACATCCAGCTGGTGGCCAGTCACTAGCGGTGTCCCCCAGGGATCAGTGTTGGGCCCAATCCTGTTCAGTATCTTTATTGATGATGTGGATGAGGGGATTGAGTCCACCATTAGTAAGTTTGCAGATGACACCTAGTTGGGGGCAGGTGTTGATCTGTTAGAGAGTGGGAGATCTCTGAAGAAGGACCTTGACAGGATAGACAAATGGGGCAGAGTCCAGTGGCACATCTATGTGCTTGGTTCTACATTGGCCACAACAACCCCATGAAGTGCTATAGGCTGGGGACAGAGTGGCTGGAGAGTGGCCAGGCAGAAAGGGACCTGGGGGTACTGGTTGATAGTAGGCTGAACATGAGCCAGCAGGGTGCCCAGGTGGCCAAGAAGGCCAATGGCATCCTGGCCTGGATTAGGAATACTGTGGCTAGCAGGAGCAGGGAAGTCATTCTGCCCCTGTACTGAACGCTGGTTAGGCCACAACTTGAGTACTGTGTCCAGTTCTGGGCCCCTCAGTTTAGGAGAGATGTTGGATTGCTGGAACATGTCCAGAGAAGGGCAATGAGGCTGGTGAGGGTTTTGGAGCACAAGCCTTATGAGGAGAGGCTGAGGGAACTGGGATTGCTTAGCCTGGAGACGAGGAGACTCAGGGGAGACCTTACTGCTCTCTACAACTACTTGAAGGCAGCTTGTAGCCAGGTGGGGGTTGGTCTCATCTCCCAGGTAACCAGCACCAGAACAAGAGGACACAGTCTCAAGCTGCACCAGAGGAAGTTTATTCTCAAGGTGAGGAGAAAGTTCTTCACAGAAAGGGTAATTGACCATTGTGCTGCCCAGGGTGGTGGTGGAGTCACCATGCCTAGAGATGTTCGAAAAAGGATTGGACGTGGCACTTGAAGCCATGGTTTAATTAGTCATGAGGTGTTGGGTGATAGGTTGGACTTGATGATCTCTGAGGTCTTTTCCAGCCTTATTGATTCTATGATTCTGTGATTCTATGAACAGGCTGCTCAGGGAGGTTGTGGAGTCCACTTCTCTGGAGACTTTCAAAACCCATCTGCATGCATTCCTGCGTAGACTGCCCGAAGTGATCCTGCTTTTGGCAGAGGGGTTGGACTCAATGATCTCCGAGGTCCCTTCCAACGTCTAATGTACTTTGATACTGTGACAGCTGTTATGGGAGAATTTCATACTGACATGCAACTGAAGTAAGATTTATGGACTGTCGGTGATAAGCAAGACTCAATTATGGACTATCTAAGAGGAGATTTAACCAGTGGGATAGTGCTGAGTAGTCCACAGAATCTGGTGCAAGATCTTGCACTATCAACACTTCTTAGTAAAAATTACTATTACATGTTTCAAATCAGCATAAAAAATAGACCCCCAAACTGGACAAAAGAATCCCAAAATCAATGTGATCCCTTATCTTTTAGGGCACACAAGTTCGAGGAAGGAAGTAAAACAGAACAGATTACTAAAAAGAATGTAAAATATTCAGTAGAAAAAAAATTAATGTCAGTGGAAGATTTTTAAGAAAGAGGAAGCATGCAAAAAGGATGCCTGTTGGGATTTATTTTGTAGCACCATTCTATATGGCATGCATGGAGTCAGCAAGTTGCTCAAAATTGTGATCCCTGATAGAAGGGGAGGGATCCTTTGAGGAACTTGCCTTTGAAAAATCAATAGAGAGTGAAACACCCTTCACATTATACACTTGCCCATCTGAAAATGTGTGTAATCACAGAATTGTCAGGGTTAGAAGGGACCTCAAGGATCATCTAGTTCCAGCCCCACTGCCATGGGCAGGGACACCTTACACTAGAGCAGGTTGCCCAGAACCACATCCAGTCTGGCCTTAAAATCTTCCAGGGACTGGGATTTCCACCGCCTCTTTGGGTAACCGGTTACAGTGTCTCATCACCCTTATGGTGAAGGACTTCTTCCTAACGTCTAGCCTAAGTCTACCCTCCTCTACCTTGGATCCGTTCTCCCTAGTCCTGTCACTGCCCAACATCATACAAATTCCCTCATTACCTTTATTGCAGGTCCCCTTCAGATAAGGTCTTCTTGGAGCCTTCTCTTCTCCAAACTGAACAACTCCAACTCTCTCAGCCTGTCCTCATAGGAGAGGAGCTCCAGCCCTCAGATTATCCTCATGGCCCTTTTCTGGGCATGTTCCAGCATGTCCATATCTTTCTTATAGTAGAGACTCCAGAACTGGATGCAGTACTCCAGGTGGAGTCTCAATAGAGCAGTGTAGAGTGCGAGAATCACCTCTGTCAACCTGCTGGCCAAACTTTTCTTGGTTGGATATGGTTGGCTTTCTGGGCTGCAAGTGTACATTAGCATCTCCTATTAAGCACTAGCACCCCAAGCTCCTTTTCTTCAGGACTGCTCTCAAGCCAGTCACTGCCCAGCCTATATAAATGCCTAGGATTGCCCCAAACCAGATGCAGGACCTTGCTCTTGTTGAGCCTTGTGATGGTATAACCTACACCAAGCAGAAGCCAGTTGGAGAAGCAAATTTACAAAAAAAAAAGAAAAAGCACAGAACTCTTCCTTGGGCAGGAGGATTCCACCTCGCCTCCCCCCAACCTGGCCCCTCCCTTTTGCCTCTGGTTAATTAGAAGAAAAGAGAAAAGGAGAGATGTTAGGGGAATTTCAGCTAGTTCAAAACTGTTGTTAGAAAAGCTAGTAATGCTTATCTCTGGTTTTGCTGATAAGAGTCCTTCAGCAAAGCAGCCAGCGTGCCAGCAGAAAGACAGAAGAAAATGGAATGAGAGCAGAATGTAGGATTGTAAAACCACATTCCACTCATCTGACCAATGAAAGTAATTTAAAATTATCTTTCTTGTTTTCTTTTCTACACTCAACTATTCAGCTAGAGAACTTGCAGCTGTCTTTCTTAAAGGCACAGCCTGAAACTATCACAAGCCTCATGAGGTTGTCATGGGCCCACCTCTCTAGCTTGTCAAAGTCCCTCTGGATGGCATCCCTTCCCTCCATCATGTCAGCTGCATCACACAGCTTGGTGTCATGGGCAAACCTGCTGAGGGTGCACTCAATGCCACTGTCCATGTCGTTGAAAAAGATGTTAAGTAAGACTGGTCCCAGTACTGATCCTTGAGGGACTGCACTTGTCACTGGCCTCCATTTGGACATGGACCCATTTGTAGACACTGGTTGGGTGTGGCTGTACAGCCAGTTCTTTATCCACTAAGTGGTCCATCCATCAAACCCATGTTTTACTAGCTTGGATATCAGGGTATCATGTGGGACAGTGTCAAAGGCTTTGCTCAGGTCCAGATAAATGACGTCGGCTGCTCTTCCCTTGCCACCAGATTTGTGAGGCACAATTTGCCCTTGGTAAGTCCATGTTGATTGTACCAAATCACCTCTTTGTTATTCTTCTGCCTTAGCGGTGCCTTCAGTCATGGAAGTGAGACAGGCCTATAGTTCCCTGGGTCACTCTCCGTTCCCTTTTTGAAAATGGGGGTAATGTTTCCCCTTTTCCAGTCAGTGGGGACTTCCCTAGACTGTCATGACTTTTGTAGTATAAGAGAGAGCTGTTTAGTAACCTCATCTGCTAATTCCCTCATTACCTGTGAATGTATCCTGTTGGGTCCCATGAACTTGTATACTCCCAGGTTCTTCAGATGGTCATGAACATCATCTTCACTTAAAATGGGCAGATCCTTCTTCCAGTCCTGCCATTATCTGCTGTGATTTTGGAGTGTGGCTGGAGACCTTGCCAGTGAAGACTGAGGTAAAGAAGTTCTTGAGAACCTCAGCCTTCTTCACATTACTTGTCACCAGTTCTCCCATTTCCTTTCTGAGGGGGCTCTCACCTTCCTTAGTGTTTCTTTTGCAATTAATGTACTTACAGAAATCTGTGCTGTTCCCCTTGATCTTCCTTGCTAGATTTAATTCTAACTGAGCTTTAGCTTTTCTAACCAGGTCTCTTGCTGCTTGGACAGCTTCCTTACATGCCCCCCATTTTAGCTGTCCTTTTTTGATTAGTGCAGATATATATATATGGCTGTGGTAGTGGGGAAAGTTCAATTCTCCCACCCACACACAAACCACAGCTAATTCAGTCAGAGAAGCAAAATGGAAAGAAGCCGTATTTTTACAAGCAGAATCAAATGCAATGAATATATACACAATATACGGTATTTACAGTATATACAAAAATATACAGGAAAGAACGTAACACAGAAAACTTGCCCCTCAATGGAGGATGGTTCTTCCCAAAACCCCCTTTCCCCCTTCCTCTTTTTTTCCCAAAAGGGATTAGAGAGAAAATGGATATTAAGGGAAATTTTGTTAGTTCAAAGCAGATGTTAAGGGAAAAAACAAGTTAGTTTTCTTATCTCATTAGTCCAAGGTCAGCGCCAAGAACAGAAGAAAGAAGACGGCTGTCCAGACTGAACTCAAACTAAAAATCCTTAAAGTTACATTCCTACTAACCTACCAATGAAATGAATTTAGAATTATCATTGTTTTCCTTGTTATACCAAAACATTCAGCTAGAATGTTCTGTAGCTGTCTTTTCTTAAAGGCACAAGCTAAAACTGTCACAATGGTGTATTTAATAACATAGTGTATATATAACATTTTTAATACATTTTTTCAGTTTTTTTTTTTGGTTGGTTGTTTTTGTGGTTTTTTTTTTGTTGTTGTTTGTTGTTGTTGTTTATTGGGACAACTCTGAATTACCAGCACCTGGTATTTTTCAAAATCTGTAGGATTGTGTGGCTGTTCATGGTGCTGGATATGTGCAAACTAGGTTTGCATTATTTATTTCCTGTTACTTAGAATTTGCACTCTCTGCTGATGCTCTGTTTAGAGAATCTCGTAAGCAGAAAGATTAAAAATACTTTTTGTTAGAATTCAGTATTTTATTCTTTCAGGTCATTGATCCAGAAACACTTTCAGTCTGTTATAAGATTTCTGTTGAAAGAAAGGTAAAAAAAATTACAAAACTGCACTTACAGAAGGCATCATTATAATGACAGGTGATTTAATTTGAGGTAGCTGGGGCAGTGAAGAATGCCATCAGTCATATCACCAAGTATCTTTACAAATTTTATTAGTCTCTAACAAATATTACACAGATCATCAAGGTCATTTCTTAGTGAAGCTGGTATATTGTTTTCATGTTCTTATAGCAGCACGGATACTCTGAATAAAGTGTATGTCCAGTTCCCTGGGGTTCTTACAGTGCAGTGAGGCAATGAGGAAATAAAAGCCACTGCAAAATGAGGCATTGGCATTTTCCCATTTAAGTAGGGCAGAATTTTAGACTAACAGTTCTAACTTTAGAGGAAGACTCTTATTTTAGTGACAGTCACTGTCAGGTATTAATCCTTGCCTTTCAAGTCCCTGTTAAAGGACTTTACCCCAGTAAACCATGTTCCATGGGTCTTGGGTTATGTATGTTTGCACAGCACACTTACCAGAAAGAAAATTATCTCCAAATGTTGTATCACATGAAAACAATGACATTAAAACCCACAGATGACAACACAAAGGATTTATTGAATCAGATGGAATTCTAACTTTCATAATTAGTTTTTCAACATATAGCAAGGATATTTTCCCCTTCCTTGAAAAATCAAAGTCTTCTCTTATTGCACTTCCTTGGAAACATTTACCTAATAAGCTTTTAAAATCACATATGAATTTTGGGGAGATACTAAATTTGGTACTCCCTAAGTATAAATTTTGGGGTTTGAAACAGTTCTTTTTTGCTAGTTTCTTACTAATACATAGGTCTATAGTCACTCTGATTGTTGTATGAGAGTCCTAACCTGGTGGGTATGGTCAGTTTTTGTTTTGTGGGACGGTTTTTCACTTCTACTATTATCTGTGTTTATTGAAGTATTTGTCAGTGTGAACTGGAGACCTATTTGGCATTTTAAGTAACTGAGATGTGTAAAGAAGAGTAAAAACCCCCAAGCAAATCTGCTGGCAGCCATGACTACAGTTGAGTTACACATTTATGCTGAGACTACCATGTTGCTATTTCAGCAGAATGGCTGAAATGTGGTTACAGCATGACTCTAAAATTTTCCAGTCTAAAAATAAGAATGTAAGATTATGTAATATAATTTATAAGATTTGTGGTTATAATTGTCTTCAGCTAAGGTCATTTTCCGTTATGTGTATCTCAGGTGAAAGATCAGAACTTGGCTTTAGTTTTGATAAACTCAGTGTTCTTTTGAAGTGTCCTGTTTGCTCTCATTCCATGATTTTGGTACCTCTTTTCTACATTTGTGATTATCAGTGAACATAACTGCAAAGAACTTTTAAAATATACTTTTATTAGATGTGTTGCAGAATTGTTTTCCTTCTGTCTTTTAAGAAACCCTTGCCTCAAAAAATTATGGAGCAGTTTGTCTTTTGTATGATTGCATGTGCTTGTGTGGTGCTTGTGTGTTGTGGTTTAACCCCAGCTGGCAGAAGAGCCCCACACAGCTTGTTGCTCCTCCCAGTGGGATGAGGAGAAAAACCAGGGGGAAAAACAGTTTAACAATGGAAATACAATACAGTAATAATAGTAAAATATAACAATAATATTAATAAAAATAAGTTTAATGAAATGAGAAAGAAAGAAAGAAAACCCAATAGAAAACAAATCCCAAATACAGCACTGCACCATCTACTAGGAAGAAAATCCATAGAATTGTTTACATTGGAAGGGACCTTAAAAATCATCTATTTCCAACCTCCCCACACCACCATGGGCGGGGACACCTTCCATTACACTGAGTTGCTCAAAGCCACATTCAGCCTGGCCTAGAACACTTTCTGTTAGCCATTTCCCCCCCTTTCTTGTAATTCTTACATTGATTTTTGCCTTCTTCAGCTTTATAACTTAAGTTGTGATATTCTGTAAGGGCTATTGCTCATACAGATTATGTTACAGTGTTTTCTTCATTCAAGAAAACTCCCCAGGCAGTTGTAAAACATGGAAATTACAAATTTGAGAGGAGACCTCATTGCTCTCTACAACTACCTGAAAGGAGGTGGTAGTGAGGTTGGGGGGTCAATCTCTTTTCCTTAGTGTCAGCTGATAGGATGAGAAGAAATGGCCTGAAAGTATACCAGGGGAGGTTTGTTAGGAAAGAAATTATTAAGGACTGAGTGGTCAGGCATTGGAATAGGTTGTCCAGGGAGGTGGTGAAATTGCCATCTCTGGAGATATTAAAAATCTTGTAGACATAGCCCTTCAGGACATAGTTTAATGGCCATGGTGGCCTTGCTTTGAAGGTTGGACTTGATCTCAAAGGTCTACTGCAACCAAAACAATTCTGTGATGTTATAACAGCACCCAACATTAGATAAATGTGTGGTTTAGATTTTTCATTTACCTCTGCATCATTTTTCTCTACTTAAAATATATTTCAGTAGTTGTTTGAGTGATTTATATAAGGTTGGTCTAAAGAAGATGAATTGAGTAATGAGTCTGCAGACCCAAACTCTGGTTCTGAAAGTTTCATTTCAAGGTAATGAGACTAAGGCAGCTAAAGATCCAGCTATTCAATGATAAAGGAACAAGCTAGGAGATGATCTTTATGGTTATCCAACAGGTCATTCTTTTTTTTTCTGAAGAGGTTGCTAAGGAGAAACAGAAGGGGCCTAAACCCTGCTGGAGATGTTGAAGATGCATTGATTATGGAAAGCACTGGATATTGTGTAGTTGGATGTTTTCACAAAATTGCAACTGATTTGTGAAGGGATTCATCAAAATATTTAGGAGGCTGGTGATAATTTGTATGTTTTTTGGTAAAGGTAATGACTCATCTTCCCTTCGATTTGTTTAGCTTGTTTTACACTGCAGGCATTGATTTTTATTTTTTTTTAATTACTTTCCTGATTGTAATTGCTATATTTACCAATAGGGATGGGTGCAGTAAAGGCGGAACAGCTTATATTGGCAAATATTAGAAAGATCAGGAGAGGAAAAAAAAATCCTGACTAGCTTGACTAGAAAAACCCCAAACTTTTTACATCTATTAATTTCTGTCTATGCAGAATTTGATGTATTTGTTCAAAGTTGTGTTTTTCTGGGTTTTCATTTGATTCTTTCTTTTTAAAACCTTTGACTTTCTTAAATAGAAGAGCTTGTGATAATTCTGTGTACTGGTTTTGGCTGGAATAGAGTTACATTTCTTCATAGGAGCTTGCATTGGGCTATTTTTTATTTTTTTTGGAAACTGTTAATAACACAGAAATGTTTCAGTTCTTTGTTGAACTAAGACCTTTTCTGTTTCTCACGTCAAATCCCCAGTGAGCAGGCTGGGAGCGCACAACAAGGTGGGAAGGGATACAGCTGGGACAGCTGATCCTAACCAACCAAAGAGATATTCCATACCATACAGCATCACACTTGAAAGGGGGAAAGGAGAATGGCCAGGCAGCCATTACTTGGGAACTGTCTGGGCATTGGTGATTTTCTGGTGAGCAGTTACAGGTTTTTTATATCAAACTTTTCCCTTGCCTCTATTTCTTTTGCTCTTTATTATTGTCATTTTCCCTTCTAAATAAATTATTTAGAATGTTTTTATCTTAGCCCATGAATTTTATCACATTTACCCTTCTGACTCTTTTATTTCACTCAGTGAGAAAGGGAGTGTGTGGCTGTGTGGTGCTTAGTTATCTGCCAGAGTTAAACGAAGACAAACTGACTTAATGATTTGAGCAAAGTTGAAGTATTTTCAAATACGTATTTTTTTCTTTTCTGGCTCCTTGTTTCTTGCCTTTGTTCTGGGGTTTTTCACTTCCCTACTTTGTGATGGCCTGGTAACAGTTGTGGTCTTTATAGTCTGAATGTGCTGAACTCTGGGAAGAGTAAACAGGTACTTTTTTTTTTCATTTCTTTCCTTTGTATAAATTCGAATTGCTGAACTTCAGCACCCTCTTGTGCTACTTCTACCATTATCACACTGCATACAGGGCCTGTCAGCCATTGCTTGTGGATCTATCTGATGACTGGTTCTCCTGTTTCAGCATCTCTGCATGTAGTTCTGGTTAATTACTAGGCTTAATCAGGACTGCAGTATGCTTCCAAACATAATGGATACAACAGACCCACTTAGATTTCTCATGAGTGAGATGCTGTTCTTGAATGCACACATGCAGTGATAGATTAAAATAATCTGAACAGGTCTTTTGTACACTTCTAGACTTTTCAGGGTAAAAAAAATCAAGTGCAACTCATGTTACATTTATATCATACCACCTACTTGCTTTTAATCACCTTTGTAAAGTCTTGTCCATCATTTTCTCTGCCTTGATATGAGAGAGAAAAATGTAGTTAATTTTTAGTTTCTGTATAATTGTGTGCTTCTCTTGGAGCTGTAGATGCCCACTGCTTCAATTTCTACTGTGCCAGTGAGAGCCATTATGAGGTGATTTGTCTTCCTATTTTAGTCTTTGGCAATAGAAATGTGAAATTATTCGATCCAGGTTACAAAAAGGATAATCATTAATATGTCCAAGTACCTCCCTGACTGTATTTCATAATTTCTTTGTTCACCCGCATTTCAAAATGGAAAATACCAACCCTACTTTAAATATGAGAGCAAATAAAGAAAAAAATAATCCCTATTCCTGTGTTTTGACAGGCTACTTTGTGTAAAGATCTGTTAAAAAGTAATAAAACAACTCAAAGAAACAAGTCTGTTATGAAGAATTTGGGTAGATTATCTGTTACCAGGTACAAATACCTTTTCTTTCAAGCTTTTTGGAGGCAATTATTTTTCCTTCCTATTGCTTCAGTTTGATAGAGTATGTTGGTCGGTGTACTTGTTTATAACTGGTTTATGTTAATCTAAACTAACTGTAATGTGTGCAGTTCACTAGGGAAAAAATGACAGTTAACAATTTCTTCCTGTTGTTTGTAATTATAAAGTGTTCTCTTTTAATAGTAGTTCTGTTGTGTAAACATTGTTTATAAATTAAAACAAAACCACTAAAATTTCTGTGCAACGTGTCTGACATTCAAGACTTGTAAGACTAGACTAGGCTAGACTAGACTAGAATAGAATAGAATAGAACAGAATAAACCATGCAACCAAGCACCCTATCAAGTCTCCTCCTAAACGCCTCCAATGACGGTAACTCCACCACCACCCCGGGTAGCCCATTCCAATGGCCTATCACTCTGTATAGAATTTCATCCTAACCTCCAGCCTAAACCTCCCCTGGAGCATCTTGAAACTATGTCCTCTTGTTCTGGTGCTGGTTGCCTGGGAGAAGAGACCAGCCCCTACCTGGCTACAACCTCCCTTCAGGTAGTTGTAGAGAGCAAGAAGGTCTCCCCTGAGTCTCCTCTTCTCCAGGCTAAGCAATAGCAGCTCCCTCAGTCTCTCCTCATAGGGCTTGTGTTCCAAGGCCCTCACCAACTTTGTTGCCCTTCTCTGGACATGATCCAGCAAGTCAACATCCTTCCTAAACTGAGGGGCCCAGAACTGGACACAGTACTCGAGGTGAGGCCTAACCAGTGCAGCGTACAGAGGCAGAATGACCTCCCTGCTCCTGCTGGCCACACTGTTCCTGATGCAGGCCAGGATGCCATTGGCCCTCTTGGATGCCTGGGCACACTGCAGGCTCATGTTCAGCCTACCATCAACAAGTACCCCCAGGTCCCTCTCTACCTGGCCGCTCTCCAACCACTCTGACCCCAGCCTGTAGCACTGCCTGAGGTTGCTGTGGCCAATGTGCAGCACCTGGCACTTGGATGTATTAAATCTCATGCTGTTGGATTCTGCCCATCTGTCCAGCCTGTCGAGGTCCCTCTGCAGAGCCTCTCTACCCTCCAGCAGATCAACTCCTGCCCCCAGCTTGGTGTCATCTGCAAATTTACTGATGATGGACTCCATGCTCTCATCCAGATCATCAATAAAGATATTGCACAGCATGGGGCCCAGCACTGACTGTTGGGGCACACCACTAGTGACTGGCTGCCAGCTGGATGTGGCACCATTCACCACCACTCTCTGGGCTCGGCCCTCCAACCAGTTCCTAACCCAACACAGTGCACCCATTCTCTGCGCAGAACTGGAACAAACCAAATGACTCTGTGCATTGTCCACCTTTCACATGTGTAGAGCTGTAATACCCAAATGATTTGTAATTTTTTTCTGAGCTTTGATATACAATGTTGTGTTTAGATATTACAGACTCATGTAATGTTTGTCAACAGCATTTCTCCTTATGGACTAAAGCTGTCAGAGTATAGAAGAGGAAGGACACATAATGATGGTTACTTTCTTTGATCTGTGTAGTTGTGATTGTAGTTGTGCTGTCTTCATGTTAACTTGTATTTATTGCAATATGTCGGAATGTAATTTTATTTCATCTGTTTCCTGTGTGACATGGGCATTGTTTCATCAGTTAAGGAACCTGTGCTTAATGTTGAAGAACACAATTTACAACTAAAGACTTTCTGTTCTCCCCACCTAATGCATGTATTTATCCTGGCAATTGTGGCATATGGTGACCATATGCTTCAAAATCACAGAATCATCAAGGTTGGAAGAGACCTCAAAGATCATCAAGTCCAACCTTTCACCACAGACCCCATGACTAAACCATGGCACCAAGTGCCACATCCAATCCCTCTTGAGCACCTCCTGGGATGATGACTCCACCACCTCCCTGAGCAGCCCATTCCAATGGCGAATGACTCTCTCAGTGAAGAACTTTCTCCTCACCTCAAGCCTAAACTTCCCCTGGCACAGCTTGAGACTGTGTCCTCTTGTTCTGGTGCTGGCCTCCTGGGAGAAGATACCAACCCCCACCTGTCTAGAACCTTCTTTCGGGTAGTTGTAGACAGCAGTAAGGTCTCCCATGAGCCGCCTCTTCTCCAGGCTAAGCACCCACAGCTCCCTCAGCCTCTCCTCATAGGGCTTGTGCTCCAAACCGCTCACAAGTTTCGTTACCCTTCTCTGGACATGTTCAAGTGTCTCAATATCCTTAAATTGAGTGGCCCCAAACTGGACACAGGACACAATGTGTGGCCTAATCAGAATACATGTAATAAAATGGAGCCGTTATCTGAATTAAATTATTTTAGTGGCTTGGGCAGGCAAGACTTTCACACCCATGTCCTATACTGGAAAATTTTGTGAAATTTTGTTTTTCTATGATTGTGAAAGAGGAGGAGATTATGTAAATAGTGATTATAGAATAACGTAAGATCGAATTGTCTTGAAGGTGGGTTGCAAGAAAGGTTTTGATATTTCTGCCCACTTTTGAGTTTCTGCTGGTGGCAACATGTTTTACAGCTGATGGTATTGACTTTATAATGTCATACTGTATTTCAGTTGTGCAGTTTAACATATAGCTAGTTTGAGTAGATGCACATATTTTTATTTCTTTACTGATTTTATGGTATAGAAAGCACTGAATGTATATATTATATTAACTTTTCAACTGCTGCAAGAGTTTCTCTGCTCATTAAAATTACATGGTGTCTCAGAAACTAAGAAAATATTTGAACAGGAGTTATTTAATACAACTAGAAAGTTAATGTTCTAAGTGTCTGGGTATTTTTAAGAGAAAATGTTCACATTATTCTAAAAGATAATCTTTGCAGTCACATTTACTAACTCTTAAACATGTGATGCAAAGGGATGCATCCTGTTTTCCTTTTTAATATTTCTGGATAATTTTATAAACATGTGTAAATACTAGATACTTGCTCTCTTTGCTTACAAGCCTTAGAGGTTACGATGAGTGTGCTACCACTGTCCTGTGTGTTAATTTAATGTAGATGTTAGAAGCATGTGTTACTGATTACATTGCATACTATGAATGTGCTTACATGTTGGCAAGGTGAAGGGATTTAGGAGTTTGAATAGACATAACACTTTATCTGTGTTTTGGCTTCGTTCATTTTGTTTATCACTTTGTTTCACTGAGGAAACTTTTAGGCATAGTGAAGAATCTGTCAAATATTGGCCCTAAACCATATCACAGTGACACACATTTTAAGTTTTGGTAGGTGAATTAGAGTACATTTATACTGCTCTGTTGTTTTGTTAACACAGAACAGCTTAGAACGTGACAACCAGTCAGAAACAACTGTTTCTGAGATGGTGTATTCTGTTATTGTAATACAAATGCAAGTGCCACTGTTTCTGTGGAAATAAGTTTGTTTTATTTGTTTCTTTGTTTTTTAATTTTTAAAATTTTATGAAATTTTAATTCTTTGAAGGTTATGTGTACATGCTGTTTGATGAAACATGTAGAGTTTTGTTTTGGAATCAGTGTTTTGCCAATGCAGAATAAATATATTTTGATAATATTTTTTATCTTTTGGTAGGAAGGCAATATAGGATAGGATAGGATAGGATAGGATAGGATAGGATAGGATAGGATAGGATAGGATAGGATGGGATAGGATAGGACAGGACAGGACAGGACAGGATAGAATAGAAGTAGAATAGAATAGAATAGAATAGAATAGGATAGGATAGGATAGGATAGAATAGAATAGAATAGAATAGAATAGAATAGAATAGAATAGAATAGAATAGAATAGAATAGAATAGACCAGGTTGGAAGAGACCTTAGAGATCATTGTGTCCAATCTATCATCTAACACTATCTAATCAAGTAAACCATGGCAGCAAGCACGCCATCAAGGGGCCACCTCCAGTGGTGGCCTCCAGTGATGGTGACTCCACCACCTCCCCAGGCAGGCCATTCCAATGGCCTATCCCTCCCTCTATGAAGGATTTCATCCTAACATCCAACCTAAATCTCCCCTGTCACAGCCTGAGACTATGTCCTCTTGTTCTGGTGCTGGTTGCCTGGGAGAAGAGACCAGCCCCTACCTGGCTACAACCTCCCTTCAAGTAGTTGTAGACAGCAATAAGGTCACCCCTGAGTCTCCTCCTCTCCAGGCTAAGCAACCCCAGCTCCCTCAGTCTCTCCTCATAGGGCTTGTGTTCCAAACCCCTCACCAACTTCATTGCCCTTCTCTGGACATGATCCAGCAAGTCAACATCCTTCCTAAACTGAGGGGCCCAGAACTGGACACAGTACTCGAGGTGAGGCCTAACCAGTGCAGTGTACAGAGGCAGAATGACCTCCCTGCTCCTGCTGGCCACACTGTTCCTGATGCAGGCCAGGATGCCATTGGCCCTCTTGGATGCCTGGGCACACTGCAGGCTCAAGTTCAGGCTACCACTGACCAGTACCCCCAGGTCCCTCTCTACCTGGCCGCTCTCCAGCCACTCTGACCCCAGCCTGTAGCACTGCCTGAGGTTGCTGTGGCCAATGTGCAGCACCTGGCACTTGGATGTATTAAATCTCATGCCGTTGGATTCTGCCCATCTGTCCAGCCTGTCGAGGTCCCTCTGCAGAGCCTCTCTACCCTCCAGCAGATCAACTCCTGCCCCAGCTTGGTGTCATCTGCAAATTTACTGATGATGGACTCAATGCCCTTATCCAGATCATCAATAAAGATGTTAAAGAGCACAGGGCCCAGTACTGATCCTTGGGGCACACCACTAGTGACTGGCCGCCAGCTGGATGTGGCACCATTCACCACCACTCTCTGGGCTCAGCCCTCCAGCCAGTTCCTAACCCAATGCAGTGTTCTCCCATCCAAGCCATGAGCTGACAGCTTACTATGGGGGACGGTGTCAAAAGCCTTGCTGAGGTCCTGGTAGACTACATCCACAGGCCTCCCCAGATCCACCAGGCTACTCACCTGATCATAGAAGGAGATCAGGTTGGTCAGGCAGGACCTGTCCATACTAAGTCCGTGCTGGCTGGGCCTGATCCCTTGGCCATCCTGTAAGTGCTGTGTGATTGTACTCAAGATGACCTGTTCCACAATCTTGCCTGGCACTGAGGTCAAGCTGACAGGCCTATAATTCCCTGGCTCATCCAACTGGCCCTTCTTGTGGATGGGCACAATGTTGGCCAGCTTCCAGTCATCTGGGACCTCTCCAGTGAGCCAGGACTGCTGAAAAATGATGGAGAGTGGCTTGGCCAGCTCATCTGCCAGCTCTCTCAGCACCCCCATCCGGTCCCATGGACTTGTGGGGATCCAAGCTGCTGAGGAGAGCTCCAGCTACCTGCTCCTGGAACATAGGGAAACTATGCAGCTCCCTGGCTCCTTCTGTCAGCTCTGCAGGCCAGCTTTCTGGAAGAAGTTCTGTCCTGCTAGTAAAAACTGTGGCAAAGAAGGTGTTAAGTACCTCTGCCTTTTCCTCATCCTTTGATACAACGTTTCCCTCCATGTCCACCAAGGAGTGGAGGTTGTCTTTGCCCTTCCTCTTGCTGTTTATGTATTTATAGAAGGACTTTTTGTTGTCCTTCACAGCAGAGGCCAGTTTAAGCTCCAAATGTGCTTTTGCCTCCCTAATTTTCTTCCTACGTGATCTAGCAACATCCTTAAACATTCTGTGGATTGTCTCACCTTTCTTCCAAAGATGATACACCCTCTTGTTTTCCCTTAGTTCTATTAAAAGTTCATTATGCATCCAGGCTGGCCGTTTGCCCCGGCGGCTCATCTTCTGGCACATTGGCACAGCCTGTTCCTGCAACTTCAACAGTTCTTCCTTGAAGCCGGTCCAGCTCTCCTGGAACCCTTTATTTTTAAGGGCTTTTTCCCAAGGAACCCTCTGAATTAGTTCTTTGAGTGAGACGTTCTTGAACAGTTTGGCTGTAAAATACAGATTTTGTCCCAAAATCAATATAGAGATTTTCATTACTGTCATTTGCACTACGGAAAGAAACAAACAAAAAACCAACAGAAACCCCAAAAACTTTTGCAAAGGAAGGTGTCTTATACGTACACATGTCAATACTATGTTATTCACAAAGTTTGCTTTTGAATATTTAATCTGCCTGCAATGAATTACATTTATCGAAAGGGTTGTGTTTCGCAGTTATTGTATTTCATTAGACAAACTCGAAAGAAAAACAGTTGTAGAAATAAGAATATTAGTATAGTAAACTAGATAACATCTCCATTCAACTTATAACTGACACCATGAGATACAAGTTTGATATTAGCTTTCAGTTAAATGATAATACTTGGGGGTGTGGCCATCATTCTCTCCTTTCTTCTGTTTCCTCTCCTCCAAGAAGATGATTCTCCTCTGTCAAAGATGATCTTTCTTCTTTCTTTTCATGCAGACTTATAGATGTGTGTGTACATTTCACGTTTTCTCTCAAACTCTTGAAGCAAATAATGACAGTAATAATAACAAAAAGGGAGAGAGTGACTAGTAAGACTGTATTAAATATATGCTCATATCACCTATTCAACTATTACTTATATATATTTTCTGTAGGTGACGGATCAGTCAGTGAAAGCTTTTGCTGAACATTGTCCTGAGCTACAGTATGTTGGATTTATGGGCTGCTCTGTTACATCAAAAGGAGTCATCCACCTCACCAATGTAAGTATAACTACTTCTAGCTAGTCATCAGTGTATTTGACTAATGCCAAACCACAGGTATCAGCCAGCGTATGATGAAAAACACTATTGTGGCTAGAAACATGACAAGATAAATGAACTTTGCTTTATTGAGACAGGCACATTGAGATCTCCTGATATAAAACCACTGTAGCAGAAACCTATACAGGGGTTGATAGTTTTTCTAGGAAATAATAATACTCCTTAGGTCACACAAAGTTCTGTAGTTGGAAGTGCAAAATTCATAGAAAAATTCTTGATGCAACAGATTTCATAGATTCATAGAATAGCTTAGCTTGAAAGGGACCCCAAAGATCATCTAGTTCCAACCCCACTGCCATGACCAGAGACAGCTTCCAGTAGACCAAGTTGCTTGAAGCCTTGTGCAATCTGGCCTTGAACACCTCCAGGGAGGGAGCACTCACAACCTCCCTTGGCAACCTGTTCCAGTATCTGACCATCCTTACTGTAAAGAATTGCTTCCTAATGTCCAGTCTAAATCTGTTTTGCTTAAAGGTGTTCCTTCTTGTCCTATCACTACAAAAGCTTGTAAAAAGTCCTTCCTCAGATTTCTTGTAGGACCTCTTCTTCTTTCTCCTTCCAGCCCTTCTTGTGGATGGGCACCATGTTGGCCAATTTCCAGTCTTCTGGGACCTCTCCAGTGAGCCAGGACTGTTGAAAAATGATGGAGAGCAGCTTGGCCGCCTCATCACTCGGACAGTCACAAGTCCATGGGACCAGATGGGATGCATCCTAGGGTGCTGAGAGAGCTGGCAGATGAGCTAGCCAAGCCTGTCTCCATCATTTTCCTCCAGTCCTGGCTCACCGGTGAGGTCCCGGATGACTGGAAACTGGTCAATGTGGTCCCCATCCACAAGAAGGGTTGGATGGAGGAACCCAGAAGCTACAGGCCAGTCAGCCTGACCTCAGTTCCAGGAAAAATGATGGAGCAGGTTATTCTGGCAGCAATAACTGCGCACCTGAAGGATGGCCAAGGGCTCAGGTGCAGCCAAAATGGATTTAGGAAGGGCAGGTCTTGCCTCTCCAACCTGATCTCCTTCTGTGATCACGTGACCTGTCTGGTGGACATGGGCAGGCCTGTGGATGTTGTCTACCTGGACTTCAGCAAGGCCTTTGACACCATCCCCTACAGCAAACTGCTGGCTAAGCTGTCAGCTCGTGGCTTGGACCGCAACACTTTGTGCTGGGTTAGGAACTGGCTGGAGGGCCGAGCCCAGAGAGTGGTGGTGAATGGTGCCACATCCAGCTGGCAGCCAGTCACTAATGGCATCTCCCAAGGATCAGTGTTGGGCCCCATCCTCTTTAGTATTTTCATTGATGATCTGGATGAGGGGATTGAGTCAGTCATCAGCAAATTTGCAGACGACACGAAGTTGGGAGCAGATGTTGATCTGTTAGAGGGTAGAAGGGCTCTGCAGAGGGACCTCGAACAACTGGACAGATGGGCGGAGTCTTCAACAAGTCCAAGTGCCAGGTGCTGCACTTTGGCCACAGCAACCTCATGCAGAGGTACAGGCTGGGGTTGGAGTGGCTGGAGAGCTGCGAAACAGAGAGGGACCGAGGGGTGCTGATTGACAGCTGCCTAAACATGAGCCAGCAGTGTGCCCAGGTGGCCAAGAAGACCAAAGGCATCCTGGCCTGCATCAAGAATAGTGTGGCCAGCAGGAGCAGGGGAGTCATTGTGCCTCTGTACTCAGCACTGATTAGGCCACACCTTGAGTCCTGTGTCCAGTTCGGGGCCCCTCAGTTTAAGAAGGACATTGAGACACTTGAGCGTGTCCAGAGAAGGGCAACAAGGCTGGGGAGAGGCCTTGAGCACAAGCCCTATGAGGAGCGAGGCTGAGGGAACTGGGATTATTTAGCCTGGAGAAGAGGAGGCTCAGGGGTGACCTCATTGCCCTCTACAACTACCTGAAAGGTGATTGTAGCCAGGAAGGGGGTGGTCTCTTCTCCCAGGCAACCAGCACCAGAACGAGAGGACACAGTCTCAAGCTGCACCAGGGGAAGTTTAGGCTCGAAGTGAGGAGAAAATTCTTCACCGATAGAGTCTTTCGTCATTGGAATGGGCTGCCCAGGGAGGTGATAGAGTCACCATCCCTGGATTTGTTCAAGAGGGGATTGGACGTGGCACTTGGTGCCATGGTCTAGTCATGAGGTCTGTAGTGACAGGTTGGACTCAGTGATCTTTGAGGTCTCTTCCAACCTTAGTGATACTGTGATACTGTGATCTGCCAGCTCTCAGCACCCTAGGATGGATCCCATCCAGTCCCATGGACTTCTGGGGATCCAAGTGCCTAAGCAGGTCTCTAACTATTTCCTCCTGGATTACAGGGAAACTGGACTGCTCCCTGCCTCCATCTGCCAGATAAGGAGGCCGGTTGTCCAGAAAACAAGCTATCTTTCTATTAATAATAGAGACAAAGAAGGTGTTAAGTGCCTCTGCCTTTTCCTCATCTTTAGTTAAAATATTCCCCTCCATGTGCACTAAGGAGTGGAGGTTGTCCTTGCCCCTCCTCTTGCCATTAATATATTTGTAAAAGCATTTTTTGCTGTCCTTCACTGCAGTGGCCAGTCTAAGCTCTAAATGGTATTTTGCCTCTCTATTTTTTTTCCTACATGACCTAACAACATCCTTAAATATTTCATGATTTATCTCTTCTTCCTTCCATAGATGATACACCCTCTTTTTTCCCCTTAATTCGCTCAGAAGTTCATTGCCCACCCAGGCTGGCCGTCTAGCCCGGTAGCTCATCTTCTGGTACATTGGCACAGCCTGTTCCTATACATTCAAGAATTCTTTTTTGAAGTAGGTCCAGCCCTCCTGGACCCCTTTGTTTTTATGGGCTGTTTCCCAAGGTGCCTTCTGAGTTAGTTCCCTAAGTAACCTGAAGGCCACCCTCTGGAAGTCCAGAGTGGAGGTTTTGTTGATGCCTCTCTTAGCCTGAGTGCATATTGAAAACTCCATTATTTCATGGTCACTGGATCCCAGCAAGTCTCCAACCACCACATCTCCCACCAGCCCATATCAGCTCCCACTGATGTGATGTTGTTTGACACCAGTCACTTCTATGTTTTCCGTGTGCCTTCTGTGTGTAAGGCCTTTGGGAGGATCTGCTCCATGGTCTTGCCAGGAGGTGAGACTAATTGGCCTATAGTTTCTGGGCTCTTCTTTTTTTGTGTGTTTTAGAAGATGGAGTTATGTTTCCCCTTTTCCAATCAGCAGTGACTTCCCCAAATTGCCATACAGTGGTTTTGCAAATTCATGTGCCTGTTCCCTTGGGATCTGTGAGTGGATCTCATTTGGTTTGATTTAAACAGACCCTTTACTGCAACTATATGTCTCCTATGCACATACATTTTGTATATGTCCATCTTTGTGTACTAACATAATGTGTCATTTTATTTCCTTTTATGTAAGAGGAGTCATGTGTGGGAGAATTAACTTGAGCGGAGCTGAAGAAAATAATGAAACTGTTCAATAAAATGAATGATGTGCATAAGCTAGGATCCTGCAAACTTCAGGTAGAACTGAAGAAAAATGCATCTGAAATAGATAAGTCAGTATTTTTATCTAAGAATTTCGAATGGGAAAATGGATGACTGTAGAAATAGGTATTGCATATTCTCAGTTCTGGTAACTGTAAAAGTAGATCTTGAAATAGCAAGTGGAGAACATATATAACGAAAATAGAATGTGCCTGAAGAAGATACAGGGTGATTTATGCAGCTGTTTAGGTCTCTTGGTATTAAAAAGAACCTTTCAGCATATCTGTAAAATATTTTCATCAGTTTAGGGCAGCTCAGCATCTGAAGATACAGAAGATTTGAAAACGTTTTTGAACGCATGCAAAAAGAAATAAGCCAGAGAAACAAATTTGTGTGGTAAAGTTACAGCACCTTAAAGGATGCAATTTGGAAAGGACTGTCTGTCTTGAAATGATGTGTAAGAGGAGCATGTATCTATGGGAGAGAGAAATAATACAATAATTTTCATGTCTTATGAATGATAAAATGCAAACCTTCACAGTGGCTCTAATAGAGGTGCAACAAAGTTCAGCTGTACATTGAAGGTGCAATTCTCACCAAGAAAGGCTGTCCCTGTCTTAAGGGGAGGAAAAGGAGCACAGCCTGTCAGCTGTCCTCATCTCTGTCTTCTGTCCTGATCACAAACTGCATCCCTGCTGCTGACCCTGGTACTAACATCAGCAGTACATGTGCTTCTTAGTGCCTGAGGTGGTGGGCACAAAGATGTCTCTCATGGATTTTGTACCCCAGTCCATGTTGTCCCTGCATTCTAGGTAATATTTAACATGATTTGGGAGGAACATCGAGTAACATAGTCATATATATTTATCAGCATGTACTTAATTTTCCTGGTTAGCATGTAAAATTGCAGTTAATTACGCAAAGGTCTTTACTCAGGCACCCTGGCCCTCAGAACCTGCTTTAAAGCTGAGTGTTATGTTATTTACACCTTTCTTCATCAGTTTTAGCCCAAACAGGACCACCTTCTCTTCCTAAGACTCCTAGTTTCCTTCTCTCAAGCTGTATCTATAAAAAGACAGTAATGTGATAACACTGAACATCAGTGGCTGTTCAGCCTGGAGAATAGAAAACTCTGTGTGAACATGAATGTGGCCTTTCAGTGTAGAAAGTGGCTTACAAAATAGATGGGAGACTAAAGCCTGTTATGACAGGACAAACAGTGATAGTTTAAGACTAAAAGATAGTGGATTTAGGCTAGATGTAAGAAGTTTTTTTACAATGAGGGTGATAAAACACTCCAACAGATTGCACAGAGAAGTAGTAGATGCCTCATGCCTGGAAACATTTCAGGTTGGGTGGAGCAGGCAGGTCTAGTGGAAGATGTCCCTTGATCTCTGCAGAGGGGTTCATCTAGATGATCTTGAAAGGTACTGTCCCACTCAAACTGTTCTATGATTCTGTGATACGACATCTTCTACAAGGTTTGCTAAGCATTCTTTTACATATGAATGAGTTTCTTTGCATGATAAAAGGAAAATGGTAAGAGATTTTCGCAGTCATACAATGATATACTTCATCAGTGCTGAGTCCTGTGCTCTTAGAGAATGTGGAATCTGTTCTTTGCTTTGAATGGCCTGTGAGTGTGTCCCACAAGGATGTGCAGAGCTAGTTCCCTTCTGTCCTTCTGCTTCCTGTGTGCAAACTGGAGATAGCAACACTGGCTGCTGTTGGGAAATTGCTTTGAGGGTGATGGATGTATAAAAATTGAGTTGATTATTACTACTGTATTTTCCCCCTAGTAATGTTACCTCTCTTTGAAAATTCTGCCCCTTGAAAATTCTGCCCCTTAAAAATTCTGAGTCACAGTACAGCTGAATTGCAGAGCTTTTTCAATGGCTAATTGTGTGGTATGGTGGTGAAAATGTAACGTATTTAGAAAAAGTAGATACATTCAAGGTTTATTTTTGTTATTTTCTATAAAATATAGTGACATTCAATAAACATTTCTCCTTGAGCAAAAATTTGTTATCACACTAGTGTCATTTTTCCTTGAATTTGTCGTAAACTACAAAAAATTCACCTGATATAAATAATCATAACTGAGCAAGATGAAAAGCGCTGCATGTACATGCACAAGGAGGAAGGAACATGTACAGTGTAGGGTACTGTAGTTTTGACTTTCTGTTTCCAGTACATTCCCAACTATTGCATCCTTATTTTAGCTTTTTTTTTTTTTTTTCACTTCTTTTAATATTTACTCATCTTTTCATATATGATTTTGGGTTTTTTTTCTAATTTTCTTTCTTTCTCCTCTCCTTAAATCCTTGTTTGTCAAGGTTTTATTGGTGGTCAATTTTTAGGTTTTGCTTACTTTATCTCCTCTAAATGAAAAAAATCGATGTTAATGTGCAAAGTACCTATGCACGTTGGGTAATTGTGTTGAAGATGAAATAAAAGGATGATTTTTATTCATTAACTAAGTGTTAAAAAGAAACTCTATATGCTAACTTGTGAAATAGTGATTTTTTTTTTTAACTATATATCTTGACTCCCCAAAATGGTGTTATTTTCTCCCCTTCTTGGGGTAATTGCCTCTCAGCAGTAAATTGTTGCTCATTCTTCAGAATTTTCACAGCTGGCATCAGTGAATCTCAATATGTAGACATATGTTTTATTTAGTTTTGTTTTCTTTGGTTTTGATAGTTTCCACATGCTCTAGCTTCTTGATCAGCATCATGTGTATCTTAGCCATAATATTCAGGCAGACAAACAGTATGATATGTCTGGATCTTAAGTATGTCAACCTCCATAAAATTTCATTTTAACCAGACCCAAAACTAGTAGTTAATTTCTTTGAAATAGTAGTAGTAGTAGTAGTATATTAGTATCTTTTTAAAAGAACTGGAGCTTTGTTTTTCAAACAAAGCTTGTCCAAAACCATTTTGTGATCTAAGTGGGTTTTTTTGCATTTGTCATTCACAGAGGAACAAAAGCCTGCAGTGGGCAGTAGTGTCTTCCCTACTCTAGTCATGAGGTCTGTGGTGACAGGTTGGACTCACTGATCTTTGAGGTCTCTTCCAACCTTAGTGATACTGAATACTGAATTGCCTTTCAGTGTATTTTAACAGAGAATCTTGTCACAAAATTTTTTTGTACTGGCCTGTCAAATCTCTGTCTGTGGGACTAAGAGTAAGGCATGAACATCCTGTCTCCTTCTATTCTTGTTCATGAAGCTGAACTCTCGCTGAAATTTAAATGCTATTATTACACTATGGTATACAATTTTAACACTGAGTAAGTATTCATTAATTTCAACAAGGTTGTGTATTATGTGTTTCACACAAAATTAATTTGGTTTTGCTTTCTTTTAATTCTTTCATTTTGTATTTCATATTTTAAAACCTTCTGTTTACTGTTTATGTTGTCTATTGTGACATTAAATGTTAATTTTTAATTTAAACATCCTATCTGCTGGAGCTGAGTTCAGAATTTGTATTCTGCTCATGAATTCTTCTAAGCATTCTAGAACTACAAAATTGAAAGTTGAAGAAAACTGTGAATATCTGTAGATTGCACAACAAAATGATAATGCTGCCTGATGATAATTGGGTTTGATTGGGAAAAAAACAACTGAGCATATCCTCTCTCCCAAAATAGCAAACAAGCAAGACTGAGTATTTATGTCACAGAATATCCTTTTCCTGTGGAAAAAAGATAATTAAAGGTATACCATTTTAATCTCAAGATTTATGCATGCACTGAATATTTGAACATGCCAACTGCCCAGTTGTGTGCCAGAGAGAAGTGTATATAAATATAAAGTTTACATAAATATATGTTTATATAAGTATAAAAATAATGCAATTTTTCTTGCCTTTTTTTTATAATACAAGTGATTAACAAGGAATTCAACATTGTAGCATCAACCCCTTGCAATTACCTTTTCAGGTAAAATATAAAATTGGGTGTTTGTTGTTAAAGTTATCTGTCCCATTTATTTAATGACAAATGGTTACATAAACTTTTATAGCAATTCTCTGGTGGATAACAAGATGTTTACATCTGATTAAAATAGAGAAGGGATATTCCTTTCCCCTGTCATGTTCAGGTAGAAAATGATGTTACAAGGTGCAGTACTTAAGGGAATGCGTATCTAGTTCTGCAGCTCTTGAAAGTCATTCATGTATCTGAAATGGCAATAGTGAGATTGTATAGACCAAATTATATTTGAAATGTTTGCGTCAATGTGAATCAGTCTCTTCAAACTTAAAAAACAGTAACATATTCTGAATCAGGGATGTTGTGCTTGATACAAAGAACTAACCTAGAAATAAGTCAGGTGTCAGGTAGGCTGTTTAAATGAATGAATGTGACAGCAAGAAAGGCAAGTGATGGTTGTGTTACTGTATATTGATTATAACAGTAGACCATTATTATGATAAAGGAAAGGAAAAATGAGGACATGAGCATCTCCTGTGATGGTAAAGGATGAAAACCTATCTTGGAAATGCTTTGGTCAGTAGAAATACTTGGAATCCAGTTTAAGTTTTGAGTCTACCCACACAATGAAAACCTGTGGCATGTTTTCCTGGGAAAACACAAATTCTGCTGTTTCTTCTCATTGCATTAGTGAGGTAGATAATCTAGCATTAGCTTTTACCTAATTTAAAGCCATGATGCTTTTGGAAGAAGTGCTGACCACCGTGCACGGATTTATCTTTAGTTTAAGTTCATATTTCTTACTTTGTAATTAATAAAGTAACAAAAGAATCACCAGTATTGTCACTTGCTCATAAGAAGAGTGTTGTCATTGGTGAAAGCAAGTTTTAGTTACGAATTCTGGTATTTGCGGTTTTTTTTTTAATAGAAATATTTTCTACTTGTTTTGAGGTCTCCTAGTGTATATTTATTGTCATAGAACATAGGCATTGTTGAATAGTCCAGTACGTTTTATTTCCTGTGTTCAGGCACTGCCATGTTATTGCCAACACAGTGTGAAGGCTGAAGCACCTAATACGAAGTAGGTGTATGAAGGACAGGAAAATAAAAATTGCTCTGATATTATCCTTCTCCTTGTGATTTATGCAGAAAAAATTACGGATTTGCAAATAGAAGGTGTTTCAAACTTCCTGCTAGCGCAGCATGTATAAAATTAAGACAGAGCATGTAAAATCTTCCTGTTTTAGTAACACAATGTCAATTATTATGTGCTTTTATTTGTAACAGGCAAATATCAGAAGTTAAATGGTATTATAACAAGCACTACCACCGTACACTGGTGGTAGTATCCTAATGATACCAAGATCATATTTGTACCAGGAATATTCTTGTCCTACTTCCTATATACATACCCTGCAGCTGTTTCACAGAGGTCAGCTTCCTTAATTTTATGCTTGATCTACAGAATTTTGGGAGGCAGTATGTGGATTTTATTCAGCTTTAGTTTGGAGAACATCAAAAACTTCTGGAGCAAAACACCAGAACACTGCTTTCTGTAGAAGACTGACTCCTGTTTTCCCCTTTTAATCATTTTATTATGTCTTTTAATTGCTCTTTTCTTTGTTGTAGCACATTGACTTAATAGTTAACTACTGAAACGGACTGATTATATCATCTCAATTCTATGCCTTTACCTAATCAAATCCTTGAGGACTTAAATCACTGAACAGAATTGTTTTTTCTCTCTTACAGGGAAGGTAGATTTAATTAAAGTGTCACTATTAACTAATGCAATAATTTTTCTAGAGTATAACAGAGATTATTCCAGACATCTTAAAAAACAAACATCACTTGGAGGTTATTGTGACTAAATTGATTCCCTGAGAAATCTGTAAAAATTTAGTTCTTTGAATCCATAGCTCATTAATGTACTAGGAGAGTTTCGTTTGCTTTTGAAAGATATTATAATGATTAACAATAATAATAAATCAGATTAATCAGGCTATAAATCTTAACCATATTGTTCTTTGACACTTCAGTTGTTCAGTATGTCCAAGTTATCATAGGTGGCTATGCAGGTGAAATTATAGTGTAAATATTTTACCGGAAGTTTGTAATATTTCCTTAGTTTGAAAACATTAGACTCTGGAGTCTTTAAATCCCATGCATTTGAATCTAAGCACAGATGTGCACAAATATCTTCTTCCTCCCATGCCCTATTTTTCTTATAATTAAATTATTTGGTATGCTGCCTTGCTATGTTATGCTCCATAGAGTCAAAAGGAGGAAGGCCTCAGTCTCTAATGTAGGTGAATTCAACTATGAGAATGTCTTGATTTCATGAAGTAACTGAGTGTCTGAATTCTAAATTTGTTATATTTGTGTTGTATGAACATCTCTGTTTGCTTTTTGTGAAACATATAGTATTGTGTATTGTTCCAAAAAGATGAACAGTTTTTGTTAACAGTTATGTATATGAGCGAATTTCAGATGATTTATTTCTATCATATTTGTCTCCATAGCTAAGAAATCTTTCAAACTTGGATCTGCGCCATATCACAGAACTGGACAATGAAACCGTGATGGAAATAGTAAAGAGGTGCAAAAATCTTAATTCCCTCAATCTATGTCTGAACTGGATCATTAATGACAGGTAACTTCATTATAGTATTTAATACCAGTACAAAGCAAATTTAACCAGTTGTGTGAGAGAATAATGCCTCATGGGTTGCAAGTTGGAGGAGATTGGTATAAGACAGCTGTATTTTCTAAGTTCTCTTGCATTTTTTGGCTAAAACATCTGGACACAGATTTTATAGTGTTTGTGTATTTTTGTAGTGGAGAAAAGTTTAGTTATAAATAGATGGCAGTAAAGTTTAATTATATTCTTTTTTCTGTAGATTTTATGAGAACATGTGATGGAAAGATACAATTGCAGTTATGACTCCTTCAGTATGTGGCTGAGGTTTAAACAGATTTATAAGCTGTAGTGGTTAGAGCAGAATGGTGTGGATGTATGTCCATTCTGAGCAATGTTTCCTGCATGACAGAAGTGGGTGTTGCTGGGATTTGTGAGGCTCAGAGGATGTCAGGTAGTTCGTGAAGTTCCTTGTTTCAAGAGGCTCAGATGTATTTTTTCTGTTTTTGATGTCATGCGGGGGTTTTGCGCTGGTACCTGTGCAGATTCGTTTGGGTATTTTTCATATTGTTTTCCCCTGTCTCTTGATGTAACATGATATCCCTGCAAACAGAGTAGTGAGTCATTGTGTAACTCTGCTAAAACTCTCTACCTCCAATCTGTTATCTCCCCAGCGGTAGGGGAGAGAGAGAGGGAAAGGGAAGATTGTTTTAAACCCTTACGTATGCATATGCATGATGAAACATAATGTTTACTACATAAGAAAAAATAAACTGCCTGTGGCTTAGTAGTGGAATTCATGTTTTGTGCAACAAGTTCTTCATTTTTTGACAGATACTCTACATAATGGGTATTACCTTAGGCTTTTCCTTTTGACAAGAGTACCTCCTTCCTGCTGTATTCTGTCATATAATGCATTTTAACATTAAGTAAATGCCCACAGATGATATATAATTATATTGCAGATCAGTGAAAAATAAAACAAAATGAGAATTTAAAAAGAGAAAGTTTATTTTTAAAATGAGAAAACTGAGTGTACTGTGTTGACGTGCTGTGGTGGGTGGAAGGGTAAAGCCAAGAAGCCTCCTCCCTTCCCCCTTGTAAGGTAAAAGGGAAAAGAAAAATTGAAGGGAAAGGAAAAAAAAACTCACCAGCCGAATTAGCAAAGCAGTGGAGCTATATTTACAAAGCAGTGTAGGATTTTGCAGGGGAATATTTTACAAATTTACAATATCTACAATATATACAAAGATATACAACAGAGTACCACAGAAATGAGAGTAACCCCCCTTGCCGAGGGGTTCCCCACCTCCGCTCTCCCCTCTCTCCCCCCCTTTCCCCAGAGTAGTTTGGAAAAGAGGGAGAAAAGAGAGAAAGAAAAAAAAATGTTAGAAGCAGTTTGTGTTAATTGGAAAGGAGTTAATACAGGCCTGATATCAAGTCCTCAAGGCTGAGGCCTTGGCAGAAAGCCCAGCAAAGAATTGCTGCCCAAAGGAAAGGCGGAAGCAAGACTGACCGAGAAGTTCCCGGAGTGCCCAGGATATCTCCCAGTTCAGAGGGTGCTTCCTCCCACTTAACCAATGAAATTGTTTAGACTATTCCTTCCGTTTACCAACTTCCGTCCACCATATTCCCTTTCTTAAAGGGACACCGTCAACCGGCCACAGTCCACCCCTTCTAAACAATTTCATTGGCTGTTCACACTGTCCATCCAATCCAAAATGATATTTACAGTTTGTGAGTAAAGCTCATAGTCCATTCCGGCTATGCTCAAATGTAGATGATTCAAAAGTCCAAGAAAATCAGAAAAGGAGAAAAATGGAAAACAGTTCATTTCTTCACCAACGAAGCGAAGAAAAGGGAAACAGGGAAATCTCAGGGTGTCTTAGTTGACTCAGGGCTCTCAGGGTTCGTGCACCGTAGATTCCTCATTGATTCTTCTTTTGGGTGCGATGTAGCTGTACAACAGTTCGAAGTTAACCTCTTTCAGCTAAAGTTAAATTTCTTTGTGGAATACACTGAATTTCACCATTCTCTTGCATTACCCAATAAGTGTGACCCGGACCTTCAGATGAAACCACCCCTCGGACAGGTTTAGCCTCTCCTGAGGGTGAAAATACCCAAACAGTTTTACCTAACAGATTCTTTTCTCTAACAACAGGAACTCTATCACCTTCTACTTTCCGTAGCAAATCTGAATGTGCAGGTCCAGCTTGGTTCACTGAACCTCTACTATTTACCAGCCAGGTTGCTTGTGCTAGATGTTTTTCCCAGTTTTTCAAAGATCCACCTCCCATGGCTTTGAGGGTGGTCTTCAACAAACCGTTGTAGCGTTCAATCTTCCCTGAAGCTGGTGCATAGTAGGGAATGTGGAATATCCACTCAATACCGTGCTCTTTTGCCCAGTTCTTTACAAGGTTGTTCTTGAAATGAGTTCCGTTGTCTGACTCAATCCTCTCTGGAGTTCCGTGTCTCCACAGGATCTGTCTCTCCAGACCGAGAATGGTGTTGCGTGCAGTTGCATGTGGAACTGGATAAGTTTCCAACCATCCAGTGTTTGCCTCTACCATAGTAAGCACGTATTGCTTACCAGAACGAGAACGTGGTAGAGTGATGTAGTCAATCTGCCAAGCTTCACCATACTTGTACTTGGACCATCTGTCACCATACCACAAGGGCTTAAGTCGTTTTGCCTGCTTAATAGCAGCACAAATGTCACAGTCATGGATGACTTGTGTGATAGCATCCATGGAAATGTCTATGGATCTGTCACGAGCCCATTGGTATGTTGCATCTCTGCCTTGATGTCCTGACGAATCGTGAGCCCACCGAGCTAAGAATATCTCACCTCGGTGTTTCCAGTCGAGATCAAGATTAGAGTCCATGTCTACTTGAGAAACTCTTGCAGCTAGATCTGCCTGATGGTTGTGTTGCTGTTCCTCAGTAGCTTTGCTCTTAGGAATGTGAGCATCGATGTGTCACACTTTCACTGGAATTCTCTCGATTCGATCAGCAATGTCCTGCCATAGGTTGGCTGCCCAAATGGGTTTTCCTTTTCTCTGCCAACCACTCTTTTTCCAGTTCTTTAGCCAACCCCATAGAGCATTGGCTACCATCCATGAGTCGGTGTAGAGATAAAGCTTTGGGCCATCTCTCACGTTCAGCTACGTCGAGAGCTAGCTGGACAGCTTTTACCTCTGCGAACTGACTGGATTCTCCTTCTCCATCTTTCGCCTCTGCAACTCAGCGTGTTGGACTCCATACTGCAGACTTCCACCTTCGCTTGTTTCCAACAAGACGACAGGAACCGTCTGTGAACAAAGCATATTTCTTTTCATCATCAGAAAGGTCATTGTAAGGAGGAGCTTCCTCAGCACGAGTTACTTTCTCCTCTGGAGGTTTAGCACAGTTGATACCTTCAGGCCAACTTGAGATCACCTCCACTAGACCAGGTCTTTCAAGATTTCCCATTCGAGCTCTCTGTGTTATCAGAGCCATCCACTTAGACCATGTGGAGTCTGTGGCATGATGTGGTGTGGAGCCTTTGCCTTTGAACATCCAATTCAAAACTGGTAATCTGGGAGCTAAGAGAAGTTGTGATTCAGTTCCAATCACTTCAGAAGATGCTTTTACTCCTTCATAGGCAGCTAAGATTTCTTTCTCTGTTGGAGTATAGTTAGCCTCTGAACCTCTGTAACCTCGACTCCAGAAACCAAGAGGTCGTCCCACGTGTCTCACCTGGAGCTTTTGCCACAAGCACCAGGTTGGACCACTGTCACTTGCAGCCGTGTAAAAAATGTTCTTAATGTCTGGACCATCTCGGACAGGTCCCAGACCCATTGCTTGAATTACCTCTTGCTTTATCTGGTCAAAGGCTGCTTGTTGTTCAGGTCCCCAGTGGAAATGGTTTCTCTTTCGAGTCACATCATACAGAGGTTTCACAATCTGACTGTATCCAGGAATGTGCAGTCTCCAAAATCCCACTATCCCCAAGAAACGTAGGGTCTCTTGTTTGTTTGTGGGACTTGCCATGGTAGAGACTCTATTTACCACATCCACTGGATTGTGTCGGCGTCCATCCTGCAATCGCACTCCCAGAAACTGAATTTCTGTGGTAGGTCCTTTCACCTTGTCTCGCTTGGTGGCAAAACCTGCATTCAGAAGAATGTCAATGATTTTGTTACCTTTCTCGAAGACCTCCTCAGCAGTTTTACCCCAGACAATGATATCATCAATGAACTGGATGTGTTCTGGAGCACCGCCTTTCTCCAGAGCATCATGGATCACCGCATGACAGATGCTTGAGCTGTGGATCCAGCCCATTGGCAGCCTGTTGAAAGTGTACTGGATTCCTCTCCAGGTGAAAGCAAACTGAGGCCTGCATTCCTCTGCTATGGGAATAGAGAAAAATGCATTAGCAATGTCTATGGTAGCATACCATTTGGCCTCTTTGGATTCCAGCTCATACTGTAGTTCCATCATGTCTGGTACTGCGGCACTCATAGGTGGTGTCACTTCATTTAGGGCTCGGTAGTCTACTGTCAGACGCCAGTCTCCATTCTGCTTTCGCACAGGCCACACTGGACTGTTGAAAGGTGAATGAGTTTTGCTGACGACTTTCTGACTCTCCAACTGACGAATCAGATTCTGAATGGGCAACAAAGAGTCACGGTTGGTTCTGTATTGTCTGTGATGTACAGTCTGAGAAGCAACCGGCAATTTAATGTCCTGTATCTTATGTTGTCCCACAACTGCAGATTCATCAGAACGTTCAGGTCTGGCAGACAGCTTCAATTTTTGTCCATCAATTTCTATAGAAGCTACTCCAAAAGCCCATTTGTAACCTCTAGGGTCCTTGAAACGCCCTTCTCTCAGAAAATCAATTCCCAAAATACAAGGTGCATTAGGTCCGGTCACAATTGTAAGCTTCCTCCATTGTTTACCAGTTAAACTTATATTAACCTCTACCTTACTTAACTCTTGAGATCCACCAGTGACTCCCAGAATAGTTATAGACTCTGATCCCTGATAATTTGATGGTATTATGGTGCACTGAGCTCCTGTGTCAACCAAGGCCCTGTACTTCCGAAATTGTGAAGTGCCAGGCCACTGGATGTACACATCCCAATCGATTCTGTTATCTCTGTTATCCCTCTCCTCCCCCTGGCGGGAGGCAGGGCACCCCTAGTTATGGGGAACATGCGCACATGTGCATTGCGCATAGTTTGCAGGGTTATAACTTTGCATGTTATAACTGGAGCCACTGTTGGAGCCATAAGAGTCGTTCTGGGGAACTGTGGAAGTAACAGCTACCCTTCTGGTATTGCTACCTTGGGTTCTGCCACTTTGCAATTCCCTCAGTCTCCTGAAAAGATTAGAAGTTGGTTGGCCATCCCAGCGGTTCATGTTCTCACCAAACTGATCACGCAGAGTTATCCAAATAGTTCTACGTGATTGCCTTGGCAGTCTGTTTTGGAACGACCTGTTTTGGAATGACCTGTTTTGGAATGACCTCCTTGGAGGACGTGTATTCCTCACAGATGAAACTTGTATCCACCTGGAGGAAGAATTGAAATTATCCCTTTGTGCCAATTGGGATATGGAATTTCTAAATTCATCTTTTAACTCTCTCATGCAATTCTCAATTTTTCCAGACAGAGTTTCAATGGCTGAAACCAAAGAACCACGTGTCATGCTATCCTCCAATTGTCTCATTTGATCACTGAATTGGCCAACCGTAGGAGAAGCTCCACCATAACTTCTTGACACAATTCTGCTTGCCAGAATGTTTGCATAATTGGAAGGAGCAAGTTTGATGATCTTTTTAGCAAGACCAATGCCCACAGGAATATCATCAGGATTCAGAGTTTCATGTTCACCATAGAGTAGCTCTCTAACAGCAAATTCTCTCAAACACTTAATTCCCTCATCTATGGTAGTCCAGGGTTTAGGATTCCATGGAAGATCATCTCGGGAAGGGTATCTCAGGTCAACCGCCATTAAAAGACGTATCCAGAGATTAACCTTACCGAGAGCTCTGCCTAGATGTCTATCTATTCCATTATCCCTTGAGAGAGTTCCTAACTGAGCTGCTGACTTGTCTCCAACTGTTAGAGCCAGAGCACCTGTATCATAACACCTACTGAGCCAAGCTAGAACTGGTTTCTTATCCGCCCTGGTGAAATCTTTACAGACATTGCGCAATTCCTCCCGTGGAGAAGAACATTCCAAAATACCATCTTGCTCTTCATCTCCCTGAATTCTTTGCCCATATAATCCTGCTGTCATTCTCCTAATTATCTCTTTAATCTGAGAACTACCTTTGCCAGCTGCTTTCCTAGCTTCATCTGTATCCTGCTTTGATCTCACTAGGTTAGCTAGATCTTTAAAACAAACCACCTCTTCCTCCTGAGCAGGATCTTTTAGAGTAGAGGGCCCCTCACCAGGATCAGTCTCCACCTCCTCTTCTTCTCCATCTTTGGCCTTTGCACCTCTAGTCTTTAAAGGAGCCACCTTAACTGGAGCTGTGTTTGAATTTACAGCCACCTTAATGGAAGCTGACAGGTCCTGAGATAAATCAGCTGCTGGGGCAGTGACTTCCGGTCCCACCGAGGGATTGGGCGGAAGTGACGTTGCTCCGTTAATGGCCGACGGAGAAGAAGAAGAAGGAGAAGGAGTAGGAGCCATGTTGATACCAGCTGCCGCCTTTGGCAGCTCGCTAGGATCAGCAAAGTCATTTAGAGCTGCTTTACCAATTAACTTTTTAGCCTTCTTTTTAACTGACAGAGAGTCTCCACCTTCCTCATCACTGGATGACTCTGGGACTGATCTAGAGCCACGGCGTTTTCTTTTTGTTCTAGTTTTAATAACAAAACAAGCTCTGGACACCTTTCTCTCTCGCCGCAGAGAGAACAGCAAATATGCAATCACCATCACCAGCAACAGATTTATGCACATCACATAAATCACCTTTGGGTCCCAGGCATCACTTAAAGTTACTCTCTCCTCAGGCGGAATCTTAAAACCCTTTATCTCAATTGGGAGAGTGGTGGAGGTAACATTCCTGTATCTCACTGGTCATAAGAAATTAATACATTTTCCATACCATAATTTAACTCTATACATAACCCACATATAAATTGTCCACACCAAATATTTGCCCAGGTAATCCAAAATCAAACCCAAACAATATCTGTAAACCAGAGCCCCAAAAATTGAAAAGAATAATCGCTCCACAAACCACAATACCTTCATGTTTGCTAATTCAGCTGGAAAACACTAAATCAATCAAGTAATAAATCAAACTAATTATCTGCCCCACGTTGGGCGCCAATAAAAAAAAAATGTGGTGGGTGGAAGGGTAAAGCCAAGAAGCCTCCTCCCTTCCCCCTTGTAAGGTAAAAGGGAAAAGAAAAATTGAAGGGAAAGGAAAAAAAACCTCACCAGCCGAATTAGCAAAGCAGTGGAGCTATATTTACAAAGCAGTGTAGGATTTTGCAGGGGAATATTTTACAAATTTACAATATCTACAATATATACAAAGATATACAACAGAGTACCACAGAAATGAGAGTAACCCCCTTGCCGAGGGGTTCCCACCTCCGCTCTCCCTCTCTCCCCCTTTCCCCAGAGTAGTTTGGAAAAGAGGGAGAAAAGAGAGAAAGAAAAAAAAAATGTTAGAAGCAGTTTGTGTTAATTGGAAAGGAGTTAATACAGGCCTGATATCAAGTCCTCAAGGCTGAGGCCTTGGCAGAAAGCCCAGCAAAGAATTGCTGCCCAAAGGAAAGGCGGAAGCAAGACTGACCGAGAAGTTCCCGGAGTGCCCAGGATATCTCCCAGTTCAGAGGGTGCTTCCTCCCACTTAACCAATGAAATTGTTTAGACTATTCCTTCCGTTTACCAACTTCCGTCCACCATATTCCCTTTCTTAAAGGGACACCGTCAACCGGCCACACGTGCACAGGAAAGAACTCTAGTTTATTGTAACTAGTGCTTTAAACAGTGGAGTTCTAAAACAGTTTCATATACACCCAAATGATGTGCTTTAGCAATGGTAGTTTTTCCCTATGGTTACAGATTTTTTCTAACATGCTCTCACGGATTTCTGAAGCTGTTAAGAATGTAGGGTAAGCTTAAGTGGTGAAACTATAATATTCTAAAAATATAAAAATTGAAAGTTTGGATAGCAATTAAGTACCTTTGAAGTTTTATTTTAACTTTTTTTTAGCCCTTAAGACTGTTTTTTGGTTTTGTAGGTTTAGGTCAGATCTTTAATATAACTCCACTCTTTTGAAAGTATTTATTTGGCTCAGATGTTTCTGTGTATATGGCCTTCTTTTCAGATGTAGAGTAAAGCTACTGTAATAGAAAGTTCTAGAGTAAGTCAGAGATACACTAAAAAGAAAATGTAAATTTAAAATATAGACTTTTTAAGGTTTTAATTACATAGAAATAGTGTACCTTTCTTCATGAGTGTTTTTAATAGGATAATCTGCTAAATATGTTCCAAACTGATATGAAACCAGTTTTGAAATTACTAGACTCACTAGAATAAGAAATACATCTTTTAATTACATTCATATGACTCTAAAACTTCACATTGAATATAGCTGGAATTATGAATGTTAACAAGAAAGGAAAACTCTTTCCAGCAATGACAGATAACCTGATGATGTATGTAAAGGTTTACATGTTTGGTCTCTGTAGTTCTCTCCATTTTGTGTTTATTTCCTATCGTTTCCTGTCAGTACTTTTTCATTGTGTGATTGATAACTAAACAAATTACTACAAATTTAAATTTAGCTATTTAAATTAACTTCTTTCCAAAAGCAAACAAAATTTTGACAATGATTAACACTTTCATTAAACCTTACTCAGAGGCAGTCATTAGGCAATTCAAGTATATTTTCTCTTTTAGAAGTGAGGTGAAGCTCTGAATACTAGTCTGAACTGAATAAAGTAATCTATACTCGTCCTCCTTATTGCTTAATTAAGAATTACTGAAAATTATGAAAAACAACATGATAAAACCACTGGACTTTAATCATGATATGCAGACACCAGTTCAGCAGTGGATTATAATCGTGTTCACTTTGAGGAAATGAGTTCACAGGACTGATCAGGTGCTTTCTGTGGGTAAAAACCCAAGAGTTTTTAAGCTAACAATGAATTTATTGAGGATCTAAGGCAAGATGAGATTTTGTTTGTGGTTTTGTTGTTGTTGAGTTTTTGTTTGTGTTTGATTTTGTTTTTTCTTTTGTTGTATGTTTTGGTTTGGGTTTTGGGGTTTTTTTTTGCCTTTTTTGTTGCTTTGGTTGGTTCGTTTGGATTGTTTTGTTGTTTTTGTTGGTGCCATTTGATGGCCCTTAGTCAAAAGGGGGTCAGAATACATTCTACAATTTGATCCCTTTTAGTAAAGGTTTTGTTTATAGTTTTTTCCAGCATACATGAGATAGTTACAGTTTGATGTTTTACTTGACTCTTGGTTTTAAAGTAGATCAGTCTCACACATGACCTCACCACTGACATTATCAACCATGCTTACTGGTGATATCCAACTACACAGGGCTTGTATTGACTTTTTTTTCGCAAGTATAGCAAGACCCTTTTTTTCTTCAGAATAACAGAGGGTTGTTGTTGGTTGTTTTTTTGTTTAAGGCCTTGGAAAACTATTTTACTCCATTCCTTTGTGCAGAATCAAGGATGAAAGAAAACTAAAGAGTTCTCAAAAGTACTGATACAGTATGTGCTTGCGGTAGTGCCGAGTGTCACCTTAGGGCAGTGGTCCCCTCTTGTGGTTTGAAATTTCACCCCTGAGCAAGTGCAAAATCCTGACAAGCTGGTGAAATGTAAGGAGAAATAGTCATAAAGCTGTTTGTCCTGCAAACGATAAGATGAACCAGGGAACAAGAGCAAGAGAGAGTGGTTTGCTGTTTGCTCACTCAGTTCTTAGTGGACTTTGGAGGATGGCCAAGGTCAGTGGATGGAACTAGCAAAGGCCTCAGGGAGGTGAGAAAATCTGTCCTCCACTGTACAGGCCTGTGTTTCATCCATAAGGAACAGATGCTTCCTTGTCTAAGAGACAGAATCTTGGCAGTCCATAGCCCTGGGTACCCTGTGGTTTTACTTGCATGACCATGGGGAAGGATATGAGGAAGTGGGATGCACAAGTATGTCAATTATAGGGATTCCAGTCAGAATTAGAGGTGCCCTGCCTCCACCCAGATGGAGGAGAGGGACAACTGGGTTTATTGGACTATATGGAACCAGTGGCTTGGCAGGATGAAGAAGTGGAACCTGTCTGTATTTCTGGTGTGACAGAGGGATCTCCAGTCCGGAATGCACTGGAAGCGAGGTAACAAAATGGAAGTGACAGATTGCTTTCAGTTGGGGGTGGAGTGGAGGGTGGGGCATGGAAGGAATCACTGGACTTGACTGCTGCAGGGGTGAAAACACAACCTCACCAACTGGCCACCAGCTGAATGTGGCACCATTCACAAGCCCAGAGAGTAGTGGTGAATGGTGCCACATCCAGCTGGGTGCCAGTCACTAGTGGTGTGCCCCAAGGATCAGTGCTGGGCCCCATGCTCTTTAACATCTTTATTGATGATCTGGATGAGGGCATTGTGCCCATCATCAGTAAATTTCCTGATGACACCAAGCTTGGGGCAGGAGTTGATCTGCTGGAGGGTAGAGAGGCTTTGCAGAGGGACCTCGACAGGCTGGACAGATGGGCAGAATCCAATGGTATGAGATTTAACACATCCAAGTGCCGGGTTCTGAACATTGGCCACAGCAACCTCATGCAGTGCTACAGGCTGGGGTCAGAGTGGCTGGAGAGCGGCCAGGTAGAGAGGGACCTGGGAGTACTGATCGATGGTAGGCTGAACATGAGCCTGCAGTGTGCCCAGGCAGCCAAGAAGGCCAATGGCATTGTGGCCTGCATCAAGAACAGTGTGGCCAGCAGGAGCAGGGAGGTCATTCTGTCCCTGTACACTGCACTGGTTAGGCCTCACCTCGAGTACTGTGTCCAGTTCTGGGCCCCTCAGTTTAGGAAGGATGTTGACTTGCTGGAACGAGTCCAGAGAAGGGCAATGAAGTTGGTGAGGGGTTTGGAACACAAGCCCTATGAGGAGAGACTGAGGGAGCTGGGGTTGCTTAGCCTGGAGAAGGGGCTCAGAGGAAACCTTATTGCTGTCTACAACTACCTGAAGGGAGGTTGTAGACAGGCGGATGTTGGTCTCTTCTCCCAGGCAGCCAGTACCAGAACAAGAGGACACAGTCTCAGGCTGCACCAGGGGAGGTTTAGGCTGGAGGTTAGGAAGAAGTTCTGTACAGAGAGAGTGATTGCCCATTGGAATGGGCTGCCCGGGGAGATGGTGGAGTCACCATCATTGGAGGTGTTCAGGAGGAGACTTGATGGAGTGCTTGGTACCATGATTTCATTGTTTAGGTGGGTTGGACGCGATGATCTTGAAGGTCTCTTCCAACCTGGATTATTCTATTCTATATCCAGAATGTTGGCTTGAAGGAAAAAGAGGAACAGCAGCTCCCTTCTGACCCATAGTGAGTTGATGAGCAGAGCACCTGTAGTCCATGGAGACCAGTAGTAGGGCCATAATCCCACTTGCAGCCTGTGGAAGACTCCATACTGGAGTGAGCAGGTGGATGCTCCAGAAGGTAGGCCCTGACTTGTGAGGGAAGTCCATGGAAGAGATCCATACTGGGAGAAGTAGTGCCTCACTAGGGCAGAGTAGATGGGGAGGAGAACCTCCCTCGATCTGCTGGACACAGTCTTCTTCATGCACCCCAGGATACCATTGGCCTTCTTAGCCACAAGGACACATTTCTGTCCCTTGGATAATTTGTTGTCTGCCTGGACTTCCAGATCCTTCTCCCAGTACCAATTACCCTCTCCTACTCTTATTTCTTATTTCTGATCTTCTGTTTTGTCTGCTTCAGATTTCATATAGTAAGACTGACTTATCTAGACAATGGCATTCAATGTGATTGTTGAATCTGTGGTATGGGAGAATTAAGAGGAATGCCTGATGTTGTGCACTGAAACAGGTTTGCCAGGGTGCATGCAGTCCAGGCTGCCATCTGTAGTCTGCTACTGTCATAACATGATGAAAACATAGTTTCCAAAGCAAAGACCAACTGTTTTCTACACGTGATGTCATCTCTCTTCTCTGCCTTCCCCACCTCTAGCTTAGTGCTAGTGATGTGTTTGAACTTAAGTACTGTGTCTTTTTTACCAAAAAAACATGATAGCTAATACAATTTTTATATGATGTAAAAGACTGCTGGAAAAGAAGTATCATTATAAATTCTACCTCTTTCTAAAGGTGTAGTGTTAAACCTCATTTACTAGTACTTAGTACTTTCTATTCCAAATTTTCATATTTTTCTCAATAGGTTTAAAACATATTTAAAGAAAGTTATTGCCATTCATACAATCCATCAGTATTTCTGATTGAAATCTAATCTATAGTTTAGTCTTCAGTTTTATATGGGCAAAGACCTGCCTTTGTTTTGCTGGGCTTGTTTAGTTCATTATTTCTGTATTTCCATTTTGAAAAAACAAGAGGTCATGTTACCTCTTGCGATACTGCAGATAGCTGGATTCACCAAGACCTGCCAGTTTGTCATTAGTAACAGCTTTTTCTAGGTCTTTGAGGAAGCATATGGATCCCGACTAATGGAAAAGTTTTCCTAATGAAAAGAGAAGTACCTTCTGGAGGAACTAGTGTTTTCCTAAGTAAGTTCTTTGTTGAATTATTGTAGTGGGTTGAGAGAGAAGGCCCAGCTCTCCCTCCCCCACAAAGAGGAAAAAAACACAGCTAACTCAGTCAGAGAAGCAAAGGAATACTATATTTACAAGCAATATATGGAATGCAGGTTGTATATGCACAGTTTATATACAGTATTTACAATATGTATATAGAAATATACAGCAAATAAAAAAAAATTCAGGAACAAAATTCCCTCCTCTGGACAGAGGAGGGTTCCACCCCTTGTACCCCGCTCTCTCCCCCTACCTCCCTTTTTTCCCGAAAAGGGTTAGAGAGAGAAAAAGCAGTTATTAAGGAAGAAAGCTCTTATTAGTCCTCCAAGCACATGCAGGATTAATGCTTATCTTATCCAAGGTCATTCTGGCTAGGTGCCCAGAAGCAGACAAGCTGGAAGGGGAGAAGGAAAGGAACTGAGAAAAACTCCAACTGCACTAAAACTTAAAGCTGCGTTCTACCAATCTACCAATTAAATTCTTTTAGACCTGTCTTTGTTTCCAAAATATTCAGCCGGAGTGTCCCAGCACTGCCCCTTTCTTAAAGGCACAGCCTCAAATGGTCACAGTTATTACAAAAAAAAAAAAAAAAAAAAGTCAAGCCTACTTAGAAAGCTGTTAAAATTGGCTGGTAAAATAAATGGTTTTCTCTTTTGTTTCCCTTCAGGACAAACATCTTCACAAATAGAAATGACAAGTCATTAACAATTAGTACTTTCTGTTCCTGCAAAACTAACTAATACACATTGAAACAAACATTCTATAGAAGTTAAATATGAAAATTAAACATGAGTTGCTTTTTTTTTTAAAAAAAAATAGTAACAAAAACTCACTGGATTGGAAGAATAGTGAGTTACATTTTACTTTTGCAATACTAACAGGAGACAAAAGGCTTTTGCAGTTCTCTATTAATTGTACACTTGATATATAACATAAAATGCATTGACTCAGTTTCAGCATGTTGGTAAGTCGTACATTTATTAACATAGGGTCTGACAAGATTAGTTTTGTATGTTTTTGATTACTGTGACTGAGAAGATATTTCTTTGTAAATTCAGAGCAAGAAGCACTTTTGAAGTATTTATTTCCTCCCTAGAATCCTTTCAGGTAAATTTTACTTGTGAAGTATAGATATCATTCTATTGTAGAAGTTGTTTTTTCATGCTAATGTTGGCAGCTGTCTATCAAGTCATAAAAATAACCTTGTTAGAGTGAACAGCATATAAATTGTGACTTAGCAAGGCCTGTAAGATGGCGTTGACATATTCATGTAGGCTTTTCAGATGTTGAAAGTACTTTCATATTGTGAATAAAGTACTTAAAGCTGAGGTTCTTACCCTCTGAGTTTTATAGCTCTTTGTTTACAATTGATGTATTTCTTTTTGATGATAGTCTGCAGTGATTTCTTTCTATGTGAGAGGTCTGTTTTTGTTGAATGTGATCCTTTAAATGTTAACATATGTAGGCTATATTGTGCGAATGTCTTTGCTCTGGTATTTCATATAGTCTAGGTGTTTTATACATATCTAAAAACTGTGGAAAAACTGTCCAAAACGTTAAACAATTAATTTAAAATGTCAGGTTATTAATAGTGTATTATGACTATATTTGTGTTATATATATAATATGCATGTATTTCTATATATGTGTGTTTTATATGTATTTATAAATATATCAAAATGTATGTATATGTATTTGTTCAGTTCACTTAAAACAGTTTATATAGGCTGTGTGAATCTGCAGTCATTTAGCATCTTCTCATATAAACACATATAAATTAATTTTCTAGGTTCTACAATGTTTAAAATTTTCAGCTATTAGAAAACAAAAATATTTGTCATTTAGACTTTAAAGAAAGTATTTATTTAAACTGTATTTCAAACTGCAGACCCATTTCTGGTTTTAGACATACCAATTAAGTATGGACCAGCTGAATTTGCTTTAGAAGATTTGTGCCATCCTTTAACATTGCAGCAGGGGGAAAACAAAAAGTGTGTGCCCTAGCTTCCATCCATTGTCTTCTGGCCTTGGAAACTGTGGGAGGAATTAAAGATTTTATTAGATTTGCCTGGGATAATCAGACACAGAGAAAAATACATTCTGTGCAGCATAGTGGTGCTCAGTGGTGTCCATCTGAACTGTTTCCCTGCCTGTTTCTAATCTCTTTATTGATGGCAGTAACAACAGAATTGCCAATATTTTTTTGTGGTTTGTAGCAGACAATAGAATAGAATAGAATAGAATAGAATAGAATAGAATAGAATAGAATAGAATAGAATAGAATAGAATAGAATAGAATAGAACTAACCAGGTTGGAAAAGACCTTCGAGATGTTCCTGATTTTACATAAAATTTCAGGTTACTTTTAACCATCATGTCATCATTGAACCACAAAAATCCTTTTTATTTTAGTACTTTATTAGCTTTCCAGGGCAAAATGATTTTGGTTTGTTTCTTTTTTAAATTAGTGTTCAGAATTCAAAAGAAGATAATTTGAATACAACTAAACCCTAGATTTTCTAGTAATACCGTACTTTTCAAAACATTACTTGGAAACACAGGCTCTTGCACCTCTTCAAGTCATCTTATTTACAGTACCAATTAGCCATTTATACAAATCACATTTTATGATATTTACTGCAGCTCAGTAAACTGAAGTTTACAGGAATTACTTTTAAAAGAGTGGGTATAATACAGAAATACCCTTTAGAGAACTCATCAGAATAACCTCTTCTATACTCCATGTTTGCCTTACCTGTAATACTGACAAATTGTCTTAAAAATGTAGTCTAAGCAAAAATTAAAAGTCTTTCTATAACCAGATTCTTGTGTCTTCTCCTAAAAAAATATATTTAGTAATTCTGGTTATTGTATAATTTTTGTAACAAAATGTACCTCCATTTCTGTGCTTGACAGAATTTGTTTTCAAAGTCAAACATTGCCTTGTTTTGAAAAATGAAATCTTATCACAAAACTGAAAGCTATTAATAATTTTCTTTGAGGTTAAATTTTAAAATAACCATTTCCAAGGAGCTTTCGGTTGCTCATACACTATTGTATTTGCTTTTAACATAATGTAAGGTATTACATGTACATGCATGCATGTTGTGCAAAATTTCAAAGGTAAGCTGTATGGAATTTTACTTTTAAAAGTATGCTTGAAAATATGAAAAGTTTTACTGATAAATATACGGTGTGTAAAGACTTCTAAAGTCATACATCAAGATCAAATGGTATTCTAGAAGTATTAAAGCTAATAATATATCATGAAATCTCTTTTATGAGCTGTCTTATGAAAGTGATATGATTTCCCCAAGCTCATTATAAAATAATTTTTAAAAACAAGCTTAAAATTCTAATTACACTTCCACATTCTACAAGAAATTACTTTCACTGTTTTTCCACATGAATTGCTAGTAGCTGTCCATGTTTATCTCATGAAGTAATTCCTTCCAAAAACAAGATGCTGTCTAATTTCCCATTAACAATCATAGGTGTTTTGATTAATGGTGCAGCAGGAAGATTAAAATTATTTTTACTTTTTTTTGGTCACCTCACCTGTGACATCACACAATAAGGGGAAATGAAAAATGAGGAGACAGTTCTCATACCAAATTATCTCCTGTAGAATCCCAGCTATTAGGAATTGCTTAGCATTCTTCACCTGCACAGGTGGTTTAGATTGTGTCTGTGTAAAACTACATACTCATTTTGTTACTTACAAAACAGCAACTCTAAGTGAATCAAAGGATTCATGCAAGTGCTAATTATCATGAGAAAGCTCTTTTAATTATAATAATGAAGGATACAGTTTTTGTGAAATTGGATGATGAAGAGTATTTCTACCATATTTTCCACTTTTCATTACAGCACATGATTTAAGATAGTTCTTTCTCTTCCAGCTTTTACTCATGAATGCAAGTGTGAAATATTGTGCTGCTGTAACATCTGCATGAGAAGGTGATTGAGAATCCTGTAGTTTTACTTTTTTTCATTCGTGTGGGAAACGATAGAGTGGATGATTTGTCTAATTGCTCTACTGCAGTTATGATTATATAGAAAATGTCATTCAGTCATTGACAATTAAACTATGAAATAGAACATGTTTGTGGCCCCAAAAAACCGTTATGTCAGTTTTGTGCTGTTCATTCAGTGTATAACACGTTTGCTAGGCTGTAGACATCTTATCTTCTTTGGAATTACAGCAGACTTGTTCTATTATAGGCACTTGGCACTGCTGAGTTGAGATAACATTAAGTATTGTCTGTTACTTGCACATTTTTTCCTTGTTATGTTTTTCTCGAGATTTGTGTACAGTAAAATGTGAATGAATGGAAATCAATGTGCCAGACTGCAATTCAACCCTTCCATTTTCACAAAGTTACAGTATCACAGTAGCACTAAGGTTGGAAGAGACCTCAAGGATCATCAAGTCCAATCTGTCACCACAGACCTCATGATTAGATTGTGGCACCAAGTGCCACGTCCAATCTCCCCTTGAACAAATCCAGGGATGGTGACTCCACCACCTCCCTGGGCAGCCCATTACAATGACAAATGACTCTCTCGGTGAAGAACTTTCTCCTCACTTCGAGCCTAAACTTCCCCTGGTGCAGCTTGAGACTATGTCCTCTCATTCTGGTGCTGGATGCCTGGGAGAAGAGACCACCCCCTTCCTGGCTACAACCACCTTTCAGGTAATTGTAGAGGGCAATGAGGTCACCCCTGAGCATCCTCTTCTCCAGGCTAAACAATCCCAGTTCCCTCAGCCTCTCTCCTCATAGGGCGTGTGCTCAAGGCCTCTCCCCAGCCTTGTTGCCCTTCTCTGGACACGTTCAAGTGTCTCAATGTCCATTTTAAACTGAGGGGCCCAGAGCTAGACACAGTACTCAAGGTGCAACCTAACCAGTGCACAGTACGGGGGCACAATGACTTCCCTGCTCCGGCTGGCCACACTGTTCCTAATGCAGGCTAGGATACCATTGGCCTTCTTGGCCACCTGGGCACGCTGCTGGCTTGTGTTTAGGTGGCTATCAACCAGCACCTCCAGGTCCCTCTCTGTTTGGGAGCTCTCCAGCCACTCCGACCCCAGCCTGTAGCTCTGCATGGGGTCACTGTGGCCAAAGTGCAGCACTTGGCACTTGGACTTGTTAAATGCCATCCCATTGGACTCCGCCCATCTGTCCACTCGGTCGAGGTCCCTCTGCAGAGCCCTTCTACCCTCTAACTGACCAACATCTGCTCCTAACTTGGTGTCATCTGCAAATTTACTGATGACTGACTCAATCCCCTCATCCAGATCATCAATGAAGATGTTAAAGAGGACGGGGCCCAGCACTGATTCTTGGGGCACACCACTAGTGACTGGCCACCAGCTGGATGTGGCACCATTCACCACCATTCTCTGGGCTCGGCCCTCCAGCCAGTTCATAACCCTGCACAGAGTGTTGCTGTCCAAGCCACGAGCTGACAGCTTAGCCAGCAGTTTGCTGTGGGGGACGGTGTCAAAGGCCTTGCTGAAGTCCAGGTAGACTACATCCACAGGCCTCCCCACATCCACCAGACGGGTCACCTGATCATAGAAGGAGATCAGGTTGGAGAGGCAGGACCTGCCCTTCCTAAATCCATGTTGGCTACACCTGAGCCCTTGGCCATCCTTCAGGTGCGCAGTTATTGCCGCCAGGATAATCTGCTCCATCACTTTCCCTGGCACTGAGGTCAGGCTGACTGGCCTGTAGTTACCAGGTTCCTCCATCCGACTCTTCTTGTGAATGGGGACCACGTTGGCCAGTTTCCAGTCATCTGGGACCTCATCGGTGAGCCAGGACTGGAGGAAAATGATGGAGACAGGCTTGGCCAGCTCATCTGCCATGTCTCTCAGCACGCTAGGATGCATCCCATCCGGTCCCATGGGCTTGTGAGTGTCCAAGTGGCTCAGCAGGTCCCGAACTAATTCCTCATGGATTTCCGGGGCATTACATTGCTCCCCGACCCCATCGCCCAGCTCAGGAGGCCACTCGTCCTGAACTCCTGCCTTGGTGTTAAAAATTGAGGCAAAGAAGGTGTTCAGGACCTCAGCCTTTTCTTCGTCTTCAGTCACAGTGTTCCCCTCCAGGTCCAATAAGGAGTGCAGGTTCTTCTTGCCCTTCTTTTTAGTGTTAATGTATTTGCAAAAAATGCTTTTTATTGTCTTTCACAGAGGTGGCCAGCTTAAGTTCCAACTGGGCCTTTGCCTCTCTAATTTTTTTCCTACATAATCTAACAACTTCCTTAAACATACTTTGAGAAACCTTCCCCTCCTTCCAAAGGTGATACAGCCTCTCTTTTCCCCTTAAATCCTCCAGGAGCTACTTGCTCGTCCTAGGCTGGGCGTCTTCCCCGCTGGCTCATCTTTCAGCACATGGGAACTGCCAGTTCCTGTGCCTTCAAGAGCACCTGTTTGAAGTAGGTCCAACCATCCTGGACCCCTCGGTTCTTGAGGGCTGCTACCCAGGGAACTTTACAAATAAGTTTCTTAAACAGGCTGAAGTTTGCCCTCCAGAAGTCCAAGGTGAAGGTTCTGTTGGTGGTCTTCCCTATCTCCCTGCATATTGAAAACTTCACTATCTCGTAGTCACTGCACCGTAGGCAGCCTCCCACAATCACATCTCCCACCAGCCTTACTCTATTGGAGAACAGACATGTTGTGTCATGGCGCAACATCTGTAGCTGCTATAGTTGCGCTATTATCAACAAATAATTGTTAGAGTTGGAAATACTCTGTTTTGGGTAGCCTCCCTGTGCTCTGGGAAAGTTAGTATCCCCTGTGGGTAATATTGTAGGGGCTACTTTTGTAAAGAACTTTGTATACCATGGTTACTCTTAAGTGGTAGGAGACAAGATGATGAATGAGCACAATGAAGTAAATCAACCATTTGAACCATCGGAAGTAAATCAACCATAAGTGAAACTCCAGCCTTTATGATTGATCAGTGATTATTTTGTCTTTCTGTTCTGTATTCTGGTATGATTTTTCACTTTGCTAGCTTGTTCATGGGACGAGTTGCATGCCCAAGAAGCATATTCAGACATACCAAACAGATGCCTTTATCGTTGTCTGCTGTTCTGCTACTTCCAGCAATCCCAAAACAGCTGTTGTGGCTGTGTGCCAAGTTATGCCCAGCCCAGGGTGGGGTGGACTGTAAAGAACCTAGCCCCCAGGTGGACAAAGAAACCTAAGCCAGGTGGGCAGAAGGACTTGGTTCCCTCTCCCAGGAGGGGTCCCTGTGTCAAAGTCTATTCCCCTCCCACTTCCTGTCCACCAAGCCAGGGCTCCAAAGGAAGCCATTTCCTCTCTCTCTGGCTTGTCCCTGCTCTGGCTTGCCCTAGACACTGCTCCTGCTGTTCCTACTGTTGTTGTAATCACTTGGTGGGGTCTGTTCCATGCTGCTCCAGACTCCTAAGGACCACCTCTAAGGAAAATCCACATTGTATCCAGAGAATCCTTTGCCAGCTGTGTCTGATTTTGTAGATATTTTTATTTACCTTTTTTCCTTATACCTTTATAACATTTCTTTTACTCAAATGCCTTTTATATTTTGTTAAACTTACCTTTTTACTTCCAAGTCACTTCAAGACTGTTTCTTTTGTGATTTTACCTCTCTTTTCTCTTGCCTAATTTGCTTTTCCCCTACCAGGAAAACAGGGAGAAGGGAGGCAATCTCAATCTGTTCCATATGGGCTTTTGGACTCCCAGGAAAGCTTAAACCACAACAGGCTGTTACTGTAGTGGTAATAACATCTCTGTATTGGTCTTGCTGCCTGCTGCAGGTGCCTCTAACTAACCTAGTTAAATTTAGCTGTATGTGGATGGATGTAAATATAAAATGAGTTTGCTCTGCTCTGCAGCTTTAGGGAGCAATTAAGAGGGTTTTTTGCATCTCTTGTTGCTCTTCTAGGTCATGCTTGGATTAGCCATCACAATTTGTCTTCTGATGAGATCAGAGCAGATTATGTATAGAAGAGGCTGACGCAACCATAGGAATAGTGAGAAATAGTCCAGTGGATTCAACTACCATTAGAGCAAAATTTGTCATTAAAAATGGGATTTCAAGAAAAAAAAAGTTTTCCACCAATGCAGTACTTCTTAGTGTTGTCTGTCCTATATGCAGCTAAGACTTCTATCAGGTATAGGCAGTAAAAACAAAGAGCATTTCTTCTTGTTAGTAGATTAATACCAAAATTTTTGTGAGTCTATTCCATAGCTCCACTGAGGATGTATCAGAGAGAAGGAACAATAAAACCCATAAAACTATTTTTTTACTTACTTAATCCTGCAATATAATTCACTAAAGGAGACACTCTCACGAAGTCATTTTAGCTTCTAGTAACTGAAGACAGCCTTCCTCACCTGCTGTCAAATTTTATACATAAGAATTACTAAATAATGAACCGTACAGAGACTTACTATATTATTACATGAAGAGAATAGAAATATGCAATATCTGAAATTTAAAGGAATATATAAGAAAATTAACTACTTCTTCCCTTTTTAATGAGTCGGTGGTTTTGATGTGTGTTTGTTTTGTGTAAAGAGTCTATGCTAGAAAGACAAACATTCGGTAATGCAATATTCTCTAAATTAGAGTATATGACAGAAAAAAACCCAAAATAAATATATAAGTACTAAAATTTAATTCAAAATTAAACAGATGTTACAGACTTCCATCAAATCCATGTGAATGAGAGAATAGCATTCAATAAAGCAGAGTAAATCCAGATTCCTACTGTATTTAATAAGGTGATGTCAATAAGGAAACTCACATGATGCAAATACAAGTTAGCCAAATTTTTTTCTGCTTACAAATACTTTAAGAGCCTAACCTTTATATTGAAATTGCATAAACAGACATGGTTACAGAATTACAGCAAATATCTAGATTGTTGAAAATCTCAAACTGTAACTAGGCTAGACAAAGAGTATTTATAATACATAGTAACATTAAATATTGAAATACTTCAGGTAATTTTGATACAGTACATCTCAAAAAAGACAGCAGTATCTTAACCATGACACCATTCTTTATACTTTCTTCTCTCTTCTTAGTAATTTTTTTAACTCTTTATTCTATGTATATATGGGTTGTTGAGGGGCAAACTAACAGAAGGAAGCCAGTTTATTGGGAAAAAAACTGAAATTTACTGATGACTGACTCAATCCCCTCATCCAGATCATCAATAAGAGTCCATGTCTACTTGAGAAACTCTTGCAGCTAGATCTGCCTTTTGGTTGTGGTGTTGTTCCTCAGTAGCTTTGCTCTTAGGAATGTGAGCCTCAATGTGTCTCACCTTCACTGGAATTCTCTCACTCAGCAATGTCCTGCCACAGATCAGCTGCCCAAACAAGCTTTCCTTTTCTCTGTCAACCATTCTTTTTCCACTCCTTTAGGCAACCCCACAGACCATTGGCTACCATCCATGAGTCAGTGTAGAGATGAAGCTTTGGCCATCTCTCACGTTCACCTATGTCAAGAGCTAGCTGGACAGCTTTTACTTCTGCAAATTGACTGGATTCTCTTTCTCTTGCTTTTGCCTCTGCAACTCTGTGTGTTGGACTCCATACTAAAGACTTCCACCTTCACTTGTTTCCAACCAGACAATAGGAACCATCTGGAACAAAGCATATTTCTTTTCATCATCAGAAAGGTCATTGTAAGGAGGAGCATCCTCAGCATGAGTTACTCTCTCCTCTGGAGTTTTAGTACAGCTAGTGCCTTCCAGCCAGCTTGTCATTACCTCCACCAGAACAGGTCTTTCAAGATTTCCCATTCAAGCTCTCTATGTAGTCAGAGCCATCCACTTGGACCATGTGGCATCTTTGGCATGATGTGGTGAGGAACTTTTACCTTTGAACATCCAATTCAAAACTGGCAATCTAGGAGCTAGAAGAACTTCATTTTACTACTATTCCTAAAAAGTGTTCTCAGTTTTTTTCTGTAGCTGCTGAGTGCATTTTCTTAACATGTGGGAGTATTTTATAAATAAAAATATTGTACAAATATTGTTTCTACCCATTTCTGTCACTTTTAAAATGTTGCATGGTGCCCTTAAGTAGATCACTGCAACTTCCCTAGGACTCTCATATGCCTGCCAAAGTGGGGAAAGAAAACTGCAGTAGTGGGTTTACATAACTTACAGTAGCCTCTAAAGAAAGTCTCATATAAGGTGTGCTTTAGTCATTGATTAGCCTCGTAAATTCTGGTTCACAGTACATCAGTGTGACTGTTGTTAATGCTGTAGGATATTAGCAAGACATTAAACAGGATGTATTTTTTTCTTTGCATATTGTGTACTGCTTCTCTAATATCCCAGGAAAAACAAACCAACCAAAAAAAAAGAGTATTTAGATACAGTTGTCCTAAAGCATTTTTAAGAGATTACATATTGGGCCAGGCAAAACGGCACAAGGCGTTTTACTGTCCCAACGCTGCAACATCTTAAATGTGAGATTCTTTTTTTACTGCGTGTAGTCATGATTCTGTTTCATATTTTATGCAAACCATTTCTTCTTTTCAGCTAAGCCTTGTGTTTAACTTAGATTTATATTTTTCTTACAGGAAAAAAATAAATTTAGGAAAGAAGTCAAGTAACTTAAGAAATTTGTGAGAGCTTATGTGAAGTAAAGATACTCAACATCAAACTGATGAGGCATAGGTGCTTATAGTAGGGTTTATAGATATGTATCTTTTCCTAAATTAAAAAAAAAAAAAAGAATACATGCTCTGGCCTAGATGCCAGATGCCCACCAAAGCCACTTTATCAGTCCCCCTCTTAAATGGACAGGGAAGAGGAGAAAAATATAACAAAAGCCAATAATAAGGTAGAAGCAATTTAATGACAATACTAAGCAAAAGCAATAGGCCACACGGAAGTGAAAGCAGAGAGAGAGAGATGTTAGTCTCTACTTCCCATCAGCAGGATGATGGTCGGTCTTCAGAAGCAAGGCTTTCTAAGCTTGGTGGTTTCCTAGGAGGATAGACGCCATGGACAAATACCCCAATTCCTTCTTTCACTTCATTCTTTTATCTGAGCTTACATCATATGGCATGGAATACTTCCTTGGCCAGTTTGGGTTGGCTGGCTCAGCTGTGTCCCCTCCCAAGGTCTTGCCCACCCCTCAGTGTAGTCTTATGGCAGAGAAATGTTGAAAATACACAGCCTGGATACTTACTTAACAGTGGCCAAAACACTGCTGTGCTATCAACTAGTGATGCAAAACACAGCACTAGAACGATGCTACATTAAGGCTGATGATAAACTAAATTATATTAAGCACATTTCTTGAAGAAAGAAATATTCTCAGTTTGCAACTTATGGATTTTTGTAATGGGTTGGGGCAAAACCCCTCCCCACCACAGGGCAGAAACAACAACTCAGACAAAGGGATTGCAAAAGTGATGGAAAGTTTAAATAGAAAAACAATTTAAAAACAAACACCAATGAAAGCTTTACAGAGAACCACAAGCACCGTGACAAAGAGAGAAATCCCAGAACATGCCCAAGAACATCCCATCCCCACCTGGGGGTACACCCAAACCCCCCAGGGCTCTTTCCTCCCTCCCAACCCAGCCTCGGGCCTGGGCAGGCCCAAGGGAGGCGGCTCACGCCATTTTACCTGGGCTGCAGCTGGGGATGAAAGAGGAAGTGAAGACCCCGCATGGACATTTTATAGGGGAGCAGGGCATTATGGGAAATGGAATACCTACCTGTGACCACCCCCCTGGGCTGGGCCCACCCCTTGGGACCTCCCAGGTGTGGTCTATGCAGTGGCATCCGGGCCAGCACCCAGCCTAAACCACCACAATTTTCTATGGTTATTTAAATAAGATGGGTGCAGTAACAGTAGTTTTTTCTATTTATAGAAAGAGGCTGATAATAATAGACCTGTAAACTTTATTATGTTTTGTGAAAGAATGGGAATTACACAATTGATTCTAATAAAACTTACTTGTCTTTAAAATTAGGATTATGTAGAATATTGATGGGCATGTTTACAGATGTAGATTATAAAGATTTCATTAAAACTTTCAATGACCTTTATTGCCTCCATTAAAGCAGATTAATATGATTAATACAGATAAATAAATACCTTTTCACATCTTCTTCTTACTTCCAATTATGTGAAAAAAAGCTTCCTAAAAAAATCTTTCAGAATAATTTGTGTGTCTTCCACCCATATTAAAAATACCTAAGACTGCCTTTAGAACTTTAAAATAGCATTTGGTATCAATATTGCAAGTGTGATGTAGCCTTCTTCAGCCATCTTTTAATTATATTCATTCCTGTCTCCTCCTTATTTGGAAATTAATACATGCAGAAATTGTTTAAGGCTATAGTTACCTGAGTTTGGGACTGATTTTCCAGTAAACTGGATTTAGTCCTTAAATGCCAAGCCTTGAAACAAAAAAGACATATGAAGAACTGTGTAATATTTATACTCTTATATTTTTGTGAATATATCCTCTGATTGAGATTCATATATTGTAATGCCTATTGTATCAGATTATTAGGATGTGGTTGTTAAAATATCTAGGAAAGAACCAAATATTTAATAAGTTGCTGTCCCATAGTTGTTTTGTTCATTCCATAGTAATCACTTGGTGCTTAACCATTGAAATCTGCAAGCTGGCCATGTGCATTCTAGTATTTCCTTGCACTACAAAGGAGAAAAGGTTCATTTTTGCAGTGCTCAGCAGAGCATTAGGCAAATTGGGTTTGTTTTGGCTGCCCAACAGCTGGCAACATGGTTGTATTCCTTGACTAGGTAGGGATGGTAGCTTAATATTAACATGGTAACAGCAGTCATCTGGTCATGCCTTGTGCATAGTCTAAATGAGAAACAGTCTTTTGAACAGAAAAGCTGAGGCGAGGGCTTCATCCTGAGGCCTGAAAGTGACATTGATTAATTGACCAGGTCTGAGCAGACAGAGAATACTCACCTTATAGTCCTTTGGAAAACAAGACAGGAGGCTGCCTCCTGCTATAAGGCTTCTTAAAATAGTGGTGCCATATGTTGCTAAAATGAGTATGTGATCTACCACAGGAAAAAAAACAAAACAAAACAAAACAAAACTGAAGTTGTTTTGTGTCTAGTACTTTCAAGAAATGTCAGGAGAATAAATTGGTTTCTGCTACTATAAATTCACTTACCAAACTAGCTGGGGCAAAGTACTGTTGTATTGCTGGTTGTTATTTTGAAGATGTTTCTTATGAAACTCTTAGACTCTTAGGTAACACTATTGGTAGTCATTATATGAAGTGTGTGAAAAGTAAGAACAGTGGACATCACTTCTTTCATGGGAGGGTGGTGAACCAAGAACTTCATGGTTGCTGGAAGACTATCACAAGAGGGATGTATATTAAGAGATTCCAATAAAATAATACTGTCTGATAGAATTTAGAGCTCCCTCATTTGAAGTAACTAATAGTCTGGTGGTTTTCCTGCTTATTTTATATAACTCCAAGTCACAAAACTACTTAAAGATGAGCACATGAATAATCCAGTGCTTTTGATTGCTAAAGTCTTGCTAATATCTTTTGGGTATATTCAAGTGATTAATTTAAGAATATGCTGAAATTACTGAATTGTTTGGGAGAGTCATAATCTTGTTCTGCAGTACTTTATCTTTCAAAAGCAAGATCTGAATAAAACTGCTACTATGAGAATATGTAAAAATCAACTTCTGTGTTGTTGGTGAACTGATTTGATTAAGAGAATTGCAGATTTTAGCTGAAATGTTCGAAGAATTTTATTCACTGGTAGAGTTGTGTGAGTGACAGCAAGCAAATGTTTGTGGAATGTTTGCACTAGCACATACAGTAGAATCATAGAATCCATGTCCTTTCTGTATTGAGGACTCCAGACCTGTATGCCATACTACAGGTGAGGTCTCACCAGTCCAGAGTAAAGTGGCAGAATCACTTCTCTGGATCTTCTAGCAATGCATCTTTTGGTGCACCCCAGGATGTGATTGCACACACTGTCTGCTCATGTCCAGCTTCTCATCCATCAGCACCCCTATCAGTCCTTTTCCAAAGGGCTGCCTTCTAACACCTCAATCTGTATTTATAGTGAGGATTGTTTCAGCCCAGGTGCAGAACCTTGTACTTGCTCATGTTGAACTTCATGAGGTTCACCTGGGCCCACCTCTCCAGCTTGTCCAGGCCCCTCTGGATGACATCCTGTATCTCCAGTGTTTCAACAATACCACACAGCTTGGTGTCATCTGCAAACTTGCTGATGGTACACTCAATCCCATTGTCTATATTGTTGATAAAAATATTAAACAGTACAGGTGTCTCCAGACCCCTGAGAGACAATACTTCTCACTGCTCTCCATCTGGACTTCAAGCTATTGAGCATCACCCTCTGTATGTGACCATCTAACCAGATGCTTATTCACTGAACAGTCCACCCACGAAATCCGTATCTCTTCAACTTGCATAGCAGGGTGCTGTGGGGTACCACGTCAAAGGCCTTGCAGAAGTCCAGATAGATCACATCCATAGGATGTCCCTTATCTACTGACATAGTCACTTTGTCATAGAAAGCCACTAGGGTAGCCAGGCAGGACCTGCCCCTAGTAAAGCTGTCTGGAACCACCTCCCTGTCCTCCATGTGCCTCATTATGGCATCTAGGAAGATCTGTTCCATGATCTTCCCACGCACGAAGGTGAGGCTGACAAGTCAGTAGTTCCCAGAGTCCTCCTTTCTACCCTTTTTAAAAATGGGTGTGATGTTCCTTTCTTTCCAGTCCCCAGGGACTTCATCTGACTACCAGGACTTTTCAAATATCATGGAGAGTGGCTTGGCAACTACATCAGCCAATTCCCTGAGGACTCTGGGGTGTATTTCATCAGGCTCCATGGACTTGTATATCTTCAGGTACCTCAGATGATCACACACCTTGTCTTCACTTATACTGGGAAGGAGTTTGTCACGCTGATCTCCAACTTGTGGTCCATCAACATGACAGACATGAGGAGAGGGGTTGCCAGTGAAGACTGAGGCAAAAAAAGTTGTTGAGAATCTCAGCCTTCTCCTCATCCATTGATACAAGTTCCCCGCTATTGCGCATTGGGGGGTACACTTTCTTTAACCTTCCTTTACTGGTGTACGTACCTGTAGAAGCCTTTCTTGTTTTTCTTTACATTTCTTGCAAGTTCAGTTCCAGCTGTGCCTTGGCCTTCCTGACTTCATCCCTACACAACTAGGCAATGTCCCTATACTGTTCCCAGGATACCTGTCCTTTCTTTCATGTCCTATGTAGCCTGTGTAGCCCCATTTCCTGCGTAGCTCCAGCTCGCCGTTTAGTGTTACCAGTAGGTCACAGCTCAACCATGGTGGTCTCGTCCTCCTTGCCCAATTTCTTACATTTGAAGTTTGAGATAATTTGTGCTCTGTAGAAAACAGAAAGATCTGCTGGTTCTGTTCCGCTCCCTTGTCCCTGAGGGCCGTTTCCCACAGGGTCCTGTTTACTAACTTCTTGAAGAGCTCAAGTTTGCCTTCCTAAAATTCAGAGTCCTAACTGTGCTTCTCATGGGCTTCATACCTCTTAGGACAGTAAACTGCACTAGCACATGCTCACTATAGCCCAGGCTGCCTTTGACTTTGACAACCCTGTTGACCAACAGTTGCAACAACACATTTCCTCACATAAGGATGTGAATTTGTCTTAAGAAATTGTCATCTAGACACTCCAGGAGCCTCCTGGATTGCCTACAGCCAGCTGTGCTGCTTTTCCAACAGATGTCAGGGTGATTAAAATCCTCTAGAAGAATGAGCACCTGTGATCATGGTGTCTCCTGAAGGTGGCATAAGAAGGCTTCATTGATAGGCTCTGCCTGGTCAGGTGGCCTGTAGTAGACCCTTATCACAAGGCTTCCCTTGTTGTCTTGATTCCTAATACCTACCCAATTGTTAAATACATATTGCTTGTAAGCCCACTAAAACCCAGTTAAGCATAATGAACTTGTATCCATGGAGATAAAGGAGGTCAGGTCTATGTTGGTTCTACAAGATCCAAGCATAAGTTAGGACTTAAGTCATATCACCACAATTTTTCTTAGTTCATGCAAGTCTGTATTGTGTTATATTTGTTGGCTAGGTTCTCATGTCCTACTTTATCTACCCTGTAAAAACACAACAAAGCCTGATTTGTCTGCAGTGGATCTGCACTAGGCTTGCTTTATTTATTTTCTTCACCAGCTGCTTCTCTGATCTGTGACACTACTGGGCTGTGGGGCATTTCATGACCTCAGAGAGCACATGGGGCACTCACTGACTAGGTGTGATGGGTTGATGCCCATCCCCCCTTTGTTTTCAGGATGGGCATTAAGCCATCACACTAGGTCTTCAGGCAGCAAGCACCCCCGGTAGCCTCTAGGCATGTCAGTAATGGAGTGTGTACTTCTGGCAAAGCATTACCTCCTAATGTAAGGGGATCTTTAATGAAATAATGAAATTTAGGAACTTGGAAACACGTTGACCATTAGTTGCTGTTAGATCTCAATAAAGGAATCCTAAAAGGTTTCTCAGTTGCTGTGTGAAAAAAGTGGCCCAGTAGTATGTGACATAAAATCATTTCATGGCCCTCTAAAGAGGGAAAGTATATACTCTTATGTTGATTTTAATGGTCCTGTTTCATAACAAAAATGTGTCAGTCTTTTTTCTACACAGCACTGTTTACTAATGTAGTCTGTAGATACATTGCATTTTTACTTCTTTATACAAGCAACAAACGAGAAACTTAATATAAAACTATTCTATGTTGTGGGGTTTTTCGTCAAATTTCAACATAAAGTGTATTTGAAAAAAACAATAATTGCAATTAAAATTCAATTATATGTAAAAGGCAAAAGGCTTCAGCATATTGTAACAAGCTGACATCTTTAAAAATAATTGCCTGATATTTTCTGGACTAAGATTGTTTCTTGGGTTGCTTTGAGTAGGCATGCAAAAAAGATTGGAGTTCTTGGAAGTTGAAAACACAAATTGCTTGTAATTCTGGAATTATAGATCTGAACAGATCTATAGAGCTGAATACAGATCTAGCTCATTAAACACCTCTTAAGACTCACCTGCTGCTGGAAGACAGCAGAGTGAAAAATTCCCATTAAAGAGGGAGAAAGAACATTGACTGCAAAATAACTACAGTTACAATATAGCCTCTATCTTTTCCTGTGAATCCATAATACAGTTTACAGGAAAGATGCAATTCTGAATAAGTATACAAATAAAAAGTAGTATCAGTTGTTATTAAATTATAAATATTCTTTCTATTATGTTAGAATGAGATGATGATATTAAATGCACTGTACAAGTATCGTATGGCCACATCATATTTTGATTCTAAGATAGGTCGCTATTTCTTGAAAAAGAATCCTCCTGAGAAGGCATCTAATGACATAAAGTAACAACTAAATAGAACTTTGCTAAGACTGCTTTTGAGTACAAGCTGGAAAATACATGGGAAAGATTCTGACAATGGACAATTATGGTATTAGAAGAAGGTTTCTGAAGTATTCTGGGTCATTTAATAGATTTAGATATTTGAAGGATGTAGAGCACGTTGCTTCTTACACAGTTTTAATTTATCTTTCTGAGATGGAGTTTTATTTTACCCTTCTGGATTAAGACCCTTTCTACCTTTCCAAGAATATCTTCATTAAAATAACCTTATCTTACTTTATTTTCAGATAGGGTAGAGGGTTAGTGCAGAAGGAGGAAGATTTGTCTGGAGGTATTGTAGACTCTCATCTCTGCTCACAGCACTGGATTGCTTATGTTCTGACTCCAAGGAACATAAGGTTGCAAAGTTAAAGCTGAAAAGGATTCTTTCACACTCATGTTTTTTTAACTGTAAGAAAGTGATTTTTTTTAATTGTTACAGTTGGAAAGGACCTCAAAGATCACCCAGTTCCAACTCCCCTGCCATGGGCAGGGACCCCTCACACTAGATCAGGTTGCCCATAGCCACATCCAGCCTGGCCTTAAAAACCTCTAGGGATGAGGCTTCCACCACCTCCCTGGGCAGCATGTTCTAGTGTCTCACCACCGTCATGGTGAAGAACTTCTTCCTAACATCCAATCTGAATCTACCCGTTTCTTTTTTTTTTTTTTTTCCATTCCCCATAGTCATATCACTACCTGACACCCTAAAACGTCACTCCCCAGCCTTCTTGTAGGCCCCCTTCAGATACTGGAAGGCTACAATTAGGTCTCAGAGCCTTCTCTTCTCCAGACTTGAGTAGCCCCAAGTCCTTCAGTCTACCCTCATAAGAGAGGTGTTCCAGTGTTCTAATCATCCTCATGGCCCTTCTCTGGACATATTCCAGGATGTCCAGATCCTTCTTGTAATAGGGGCTCCAGAACTCAATGCAGTACTCCCCAGGTGGGGACTCACCAGAGCAAAGTAGAGAGGGAAAACCACCTCCCTTGAGCTGCTGGCTGTGCTTCTCTTGGTGCAGCCCAGGATGTGATTGGCTTTCTGGGCTGCAAGTGCACACTGGTGACTCATCTTGAGCTTCTCATCCACCAGCACCCCCGGGTCCTATTCTTCAGGGCTGCTCTCAAGCCAGTCACTGCCCAGCCTATATAGATGCCTGAGATTTCCCCAAACCATATGCAGGACCTTGCACTTCTTCTTGTTGAACCTCATGAGGTTGTCATGGGCCCACCTCTCCAGCCTGTCAAGGTCCCTCTGGGATGGCATCCCTTCCCTCCAGTGTGTCTGCTGCACCACACAGGTTGATGTCATCAGCAAACCTGCTGAGGGTGCACTCAATGCCACTGTCCATGTCACCAACAAAGATGTTAAACTGATGTTTAACAGATGTATTGCTAGAGAAAAGTCTGTACTCAGTAAAGGGACACCTACTAGATGCATAACTAGATAAATAAGGCCTGAGACCTGTGCGTATTGGTTCCATCTTTCAGTATTTACATGGTCTCATGCTGCACTGGGGAGGTTTAGGCTGGATGTTAGGAAGAAATTCTTCATGGAAAGAGAGATTTGGCCATTGGAATGGGCTGTCCAAGGAGGTGGTGAAGCCACCATCACTGGAGATATTTAAGAAGAGACTGGACAGGGCGTTTGGTGCCATGGTGTAGTTGATTAGATGATGTTGGATGATGGGTTGGACTTGATGATCTCAAAGGTCTTTTCCAAACTGGTTAATTCTAGTCCCATCTAGTCTAGTCTATTTCAGTCCCTAGTAGCTATCTCCACAACTTAACCGAGGAACTATCTGCACTTACTTCCCTTTTACCCATAGAAATATGTGCTTTGTAAAATGTAAAGCAATGATAGGACAGCACTGCCAGGTGCATATGCTATGACCTGATCTACTTTCTGGACCTGCCAGCAGGAGACCAAATGTACTGAACTGAATGATTCTAGGACTGCAATCATCCCTGTATAGAGGCTCAGTGCAGACAGGAAGCAGTAGGTGGAGCTCAGATTAATGAAATCTGGTTTTCTCTGGCTTTTTTTGGTGGAGTAAGGTAGGCAAGCTGGGCCTTCATGACAGCCTGTCTTGGGATCCATCTGAGAAACCATTAACCAGACATGAGTTCAGTAAGAACTGACTGTGTGTGTTACGGAGTTTATTTTAAAAGCCTGATAATATGACTGTGTCCAGTGCTAGTATCCTGGAGTTCTAGTTAGAGTAGTACTAATAGCACTGCTACACCTAATACCGTGTCCATCTATTTTGTGGCTCTGCTGTTTTGTTGGGAGTTGGAAGGGACCTTAAGGATGTACTTACAACCCTTCTGCCATGTGTGGGGACACCTCCTATTTGACCAGATTGCCCCAAGCCTCATTCAGCCTAGTCTTAAGTTCATCCAGGGATGAGGCATCCACAACTTCTCTCTGCAACCTGTTCTGGTGGCTTACCATCCTCATAGTAAAGAACGTCTTCCTAATCATGGAATCATAGAATGCTAGGCATTGGGATGGTCCTCCAGAGATCCATCAAGTCTAACCCCTCTGCAAAGAAGGACTGGTTAGGGCAGATCACACAGGAATGTGTCCAGGAGGCGTTTGAAGATCTCTAGAGAAGGAGACTCCACAATCTCTCTGGGCAGCCTGATCCAGTGCTCCATCACCCTCACAGTAATTTTTTTTTTTTTTCTAATGTTGAGATGGAATTTCCTGTGGTTATGTTTAGGTCCATTGCCCCTCATCCTATGACAGAGCATCACTGAAAAGAGACTGGCTTCATCCTCCTGACAGCTGCCCTTCATATATTTGTAGATATTGATAAGATCCCCTCTCAGCCTTCACTTGTCCAGACTAAACAGCCCCAGATCTCTCAGTCTTTCCTTGTAAGAGACATGCTTCAGTCCCTTAATTGTCCTCACAGCCCTCTATTTAACTCTCTCCAGTAGATCCCTGCCCTTCCTGTACTGAGGACGCCAGAACTAGACACAGTACTCATGATGTGGTCTAACTAAGGATGACATAGAGGGGGAGAACCTACCTCGACCTGCTGGGTATACTCTTCTTAATGCACCCAAATCTGCTGTTGGCCTTCTTGGTCACCAGGGTACATTGATATCTCGTGGATAACTTACCAACAAGGACTATTCCTCCTCCTGTTTCTCTTGAAGAAAAGACCTACACAGAGTAGTTGGTATTCCTTCTGCTCATAAGATCATTAAGCAATTATAAGATGATTTAAGCAAGTGTACTTCATCTTTTGGAGAGGAAAGCATATTCCATTTCCTGCAGGAGTAATATTGGAAGCCAACCCTTTTTTTCGGTTACTTGAGGTGTTCAGTTTCCTAAGGCAGATTTATCAGACTTTTATATAACTGTTTCTATACATGAGATTTCTTTGTTTAGTGTCTGGGATTCTATTTTATCTTCTTGACTATATCAACTTGTTTGTATTGATAATAAGAAGATGTGTGGAAGCTTGTCTGAAATGCAGAATGGGAGCAGAAAACCATCTAGCTCATCCTTTGAAGACTTTTCTATTTATTCTCATAACTGGACAAAATCTTTAGGCTCTAAGGCCAGCCAGGTTTCAGGAATGTGCAACTATTTTACAAAAAAAACAAGTAGGAGAGGTAATAGTGTCTTGTTTCTGAGAGCTGGACTCTTGTTCATATAGTAGGACCTCTTAAAGTTTTCTTTTAATTCCTTGACAGAGGTTTTAAAACTCCTTTTTATTTTTCTAGAGCCACAGGTGTGAATACTTCATTTGAAGGAGTTTGGGTGGTTAATCTTTTCTTGTTGTTCATGTGTTCCTCATTCTGTACAAACAGTTTTGTTAATATGGATAACTGGAAACATGTCTGTCAGAATGTAAAAATGAAATGTTGGTGAGTGTAAAGACTAACAAATGAGCAATGGGGTTTTTTGTGTTGATGGTGGCTTCCACCCCACCCCCACCCCCCCAAGATATCAAACAATATAATAGACCACTGTAGGTGGGACAGTTTCCTGAATGAGCTATGTCTGTGTGGAAAGAGTATTTACAGGCTTTAAAGATTATGAGCTTTTTGAGGCATTGGTTAGATTTTGTGTTGCCAGCAAGTGGAATATATTTCAGTTCTTTGTGTTTTTAAGTATTGCTCAGGGATTTACATGCAGTATAACTAATACATGCAGAAATATTTAGAATTCTATATTCTTTAGTTTGCTACACTTAGGTCAGGTAGAATAATGAATCTAGGAGAGGTATTTTCCTCTCAGAATGATATACAGTGTATTTTAATACAGAACTGGTTATATAGCTGAGATATTGTTATAGAATATTATTTTAGGACAGAAAACACCCTTAAATTTGTTTTATTAATACAGTTTTAATACAACCCAGATTTGTTAATTCTATTTTGCTCATAAAATTATAAGTTATTTGGGGAAAAAAGACATTATGCAATCATTCCTTGCCCATGAGGATGTTGATGTTCACCACATAAAGACCTCATAGTCCTGCTAACAAACCATAAATCCTTATATTGCCACACAGTTGTTCTCAGTAGATGATCTGCTTAATGGAGTAAATATAGAGCATATGTGTTTATGCTTCCTAAGGCCTTTAAACTTCATAATGGAAGCCATTCTCTTATTCCATTGTCAGGAAGCATGAAAAAGTTTGTTAGGGTGTGAAAAGAGAAAAAAACAACAGTTACTGATTGGCAGAATCCTTTGCCAAGGCTAAGAGAAACACCTTAGATTCTTGAATGCATTGCATGTAAGTGTGAGAATGTCTGAGTGGATTTGTGTGTGTATATGCAAAGTGTTCCATTATCTTAATATGATGTCTGAATTGCACAGGAGTTTCCATGCAGATAATATCAGTGTCTTTTATGTACATCATAATGATACACAGTTTTCATAATGTTTCCTTCAAGGGCAATACAAACACCAAGAATTCTAAGGTAGGTTTAGCTGAATCCTGTGCTATTAAGTGTGGAGAATGGAGTCATTGGTAGTAGGGGTGTGTTCTTCCCTCAGTTATCTGTTGTTGCATGTATGTCCCATTGCAAAGAGAAACAATAGGACACCCTAGCAAGATTGAAGTATGTGTAATAGAATGTAGGTACACTAAACATATTTATACAGTCTAAAGACCATAACATACTTAGAATTCAATACAATGGAATAACTTCCTAGCAAGAGAAAAGCACCGTAAGTAAATTTTATAGTTTACAATACCACCAAGTATTTAAAGAGCACAATGAATCAATAAGCAATCACACAATTTCTTAGAGGTCAGATAGGCAAAAATTAATACATTTGTAATTGCATCATGAAGGGCCAATCCTTCTGTTACATTTATCATTGTATTTTTGTTATAGCTGAAACAGACAAAGTCAATTAACTGGCTTTGTCGTTTGGGATCAGTTTAAGGGAATTGTTGTGCTTCCTATTCAACGCAGGTTCTTCAGGAAGAAGTAGAATGTAGCTTAAGAGACTTTGTAACAATATTAACCAATAGGCATACATGATTAAAGTAAGATATTCTATGGTAACAGTACAACTCAGGTATTTATGTAACATGTATTGGAGTCATCTGGGTTTTGTCTCCCTGGAATAAAATCTTTTTTTTTCTTTAGCATATCTTCGTATCTTTGTATTCTTTGTATCTTTGTATAATCACAACACATAAGGGTTTATTTAATAATCTGAGAATATCTTCGATAAAGCCATCTGTGGGGAAGTTCATTATATATACGTATAATCTAGGCTGAAATATTTATATAATCTGAAATATATATATAAATATATATATATATATATATAAAATCTAGGCTGAACTAAATCGTGTATTTGCAGCTTTGAGCTAAAATATCTGCAAGAAATTTTTTTCCTTTCTAGGTTTTTGTCATGAAAAAAAAAAATCAAGATATAGATAGGAACAATGTTCTTTTTAAGAGTAAGTCTAATATGTTAACATAGCTTTAAATAAACTTTTAAATACTTTTAGTCAAATCTGTGAGTGAATACAGCTTTGGACTTTTTTCATATTGAAAGAATACATGTATTTAAATACTTCAGATAATTGCAGCATTTCTGGGAAAGAAACTTTAAATATTAAGGTTATTTTGTTTTAACTTACTATTATAATTTGTTGTGAAAAGCATCACATTATTGTTACATTATGTAAAATTTTATATTTTCATTGATGTGTGTTAATTGCTTAATACAAGTAAGTGAACTTAATCTAAAAATCTTGTAAGAAGTCAGTAACGTATTACAATCTGTTTTACTTTTCAGACAGTTGTAACTAAGCTAATCTTCAATGAGGTTTTAGTCCCTTACCCTTTTTGGCTTGTTTCTGTCCATGTTCAGAAAATCACTTTTTGCAGATAATTGTTTGTATGTATAAATTCACTTGTTCGTTCTAGTGTGAAACAGGTTGTTCTGCATCAGGGAGAAAAGTAACTGAATTTCAATAAATTTTTGCTGTTCAAATTACTCTTCTGAAAATGGAAAGACCTTAGGTTGGAACCTGTTTGAGATTGCTTCATTGTCAAAGCTACAATGCTAGTATAGATTGTCACCTGACCATATATGCTGTAACCAAAATATTTGACTAATGTAATTTTAGATTTAAAATATCATCTAATTAAGTAATTAAGTTTCCAGACTTAATGCTGAGTGATACTGAAGTTCAAGAGAAAAGCACCTTGATGTAGTTCAAAAGACACTTCATAAATCAGAAGAATTAATTAGGAACACTACTGCATTAGCACATTATGCCAGCGGGTGAGCTCTGCTTACAACACACTGGCTCATGTTCTCCTTGAGCTGCTTTGATTGGGACTAACATTCATCTTGCACTGAATGAGCTCTGCATGAAGCTTGACAGGAACTGGGGAGTGTTGGTATGTATTATAATGAACAGTGGAACACGGAAAGGCTTGAGTGTGTTGGCACAACTCGGTGTCTCAGTATGGTGAGCTAAATGTACATATTGTTCACCATGAGGTCTCTGTGTCTTTTGGAAATTAAGTCTTGGCCGCTGAACATAAGGTCTGTGTACATATATTGAATTATAATGGGTTGGGACAGACCCCCTCCCCACCACGCGCAGAAATAACGACTCAGACAAACGGATTGCAAAAGTGATGGAAAGTTTAAATAGAACAGTGAGTGCGTGCAGAGAACTAGAAATACAGTGACAAGAGAGAGAACCCAAAACAGACCCAGAGAAATCCCATCCCTACCTGAGGGTGCACCCAAAACCCCCAGGGCTCCTCCTCCCCCCCCCCCCCACTGCTAGGCTAGTCTCAGCTGGCCAGATCTGAGACTGCCCATCCCCCCATGGCCTTCGGCCTAACCAGGCCCGTGGCCGGGAGATCTCTACCCCAGTTACCGGGTGACGAGGAGGAAGGAAAAGAGGAAGTGCCAGACCCCGCCATGAAACTTATAGTGGTGCAAGGGATCATGGTAGGAAATAACCTAATTTCCTGTGTCCACCCACTGGGCTGGACTTCTGGACACAGGAAACACCCCTGTAGCAGAGGGCACCCAGCCCAAACTACGACATGAATTTATTTGTCTTAGACTGTGGTATTTCATTCATAATTAAATGTTTAAAGCAAAGTTCTAGCAAGGTTCTTTAATGTTTCATCCTTCAGCTGTGTCCTGAAACAAGGATGACATAGTCTTTTCCTTTTATTTGGTAGCATTCCTCAGTTCAATTCAATTTGATTCAATTCAATTCAATTCAATTTGGTTAAATTCAATTCAATTCAATTTTCATTGAAAGCTTTAAGAACAAATTTATTGTACCATTTACTCTGCTATCTGCTATGCTAGAAACTAGTATGGAAATTTATGGTTTACAATTTTTGTAGAAAAAATTAAATTAAAAATACACATTTCTATTTGTGTTTCTGGTAAAATGGGCTGCATATGTAATTTCAAGACAGAGCTATGGGGTTAATAGGCAATACTAGCATATTGAGTCATTTGTGAATTCCACTTTAATAATCTGTGCTTTGTTATTGAGCACAAATGGAAATTCAAGTGCACATTTTAGGAACACTGTATATCTTCTCATATGTGGCATAGTGACTCTGGTTTCATATTTATTTAGAGTACTGTCAATAATTCAACTGAGTTATCTCATAGAGCCTTTTAAATACATCTAAACCAAAATGAACTTCGAGTACATTTACTTTTTCCATGCTACCTGCTTTTCTGCAATTCAACTTTACTATGCCCTGAGATGTTTAAAATCTGCAGAGTTTAGGACTTGAAAGCTTGAACATTATTGCAATTAAATGTGTTTGTCCTTTTGGGTTAAGGACAAACTTATTAACCAAAATGCAGCAAGAGTACTGTTGTGGAAGATGTTTTAAGTTGTCGCTACAGCATTTATGAAACACAGAGAAAATAATCCTGTAAGAAGTCAAAAGATACTAGATTTAATTATTGAGAGAGGCAGTATGTGAGAGTGTAGCGAGGGTATTTATAATTTAAGAATATGTAAAATAGCTGAAAGATGCATTTCATATACAAATTCAAAGCAGAAGTTATTACCATATCAGTGTGTTCTGTGTATTTCATACTTTTTGCTTACTGTGTCAGATAGTTAAAAAAACTGGGATGGTTTTTTATTTTGTTATGGAACTGGGCATAATTCTAAGAAACAACACAAGTATTTTGCACTTGCATTATTTGGATAATATTTTTAAAAAGCATTAACTAACAAATTACTGTATAATAGCAGGATTAATGGAAAAGTAAGTTGAAATTTTGTTATTGTGTCAGCAGTTCGTGGTTTTAACTGAAATCAAAGGTGGTTGTTAGCTGCTTTCTTGCTTTCTTTCTTCCTCTTTCATTCTTTCATTCTTTTGTTCTTTTTTCATTTCTTTTTGTTCTTTCTTGCATTCTTTCTTTCTGCATTTTTTAATATGTTTTAGTCTTGTCAGTAGTACAATCATAGAATCATATAATCATTTAGGTTGGAAAAGACCTTTCAGATCATTGAGTCCAACTGTAAACCCTGAAAATGCTTCCACTAAACCATATCCTTAAGCACCATGTTAACATGTCTTTCGAAAACCTCCAGAGATTATGTCAACAAGGTTTGTCCTCAACTTCCTTTTCTCCAGACTAAGCAGCCCCAGATCCCTCAGCCACACCCCTCATGAGCTTTATTGTCATTCTTTGGACAGTCTCCAGCAACTCAACATTCTTTGTGTAGTGAGGGGCCCAAAACTGAGACACAGTAATCAAAATGCAGCCTCACCAGTGCCAAGCAGAGGGTCATAGTCACATCCCTACTCCTGCTGAACACACTATTCCTGGTACAGGCCATAATGCTTTGGCCACCTGAGCACACTTCTGACTCATGTTCAGGTGACTGTCAACCAACACCCTTAGGTCCTTTTCCACCTGGCAGCCTTCTAGCCACTCTGCCCAGAGCCTGTAGGGTTGCAAAGGTTGTTGCAACCATATGTTACCATTCTTATTCCAGTGAAAGTGCTTCAAGATAACAGTTACTCTGCTGAAATTTGGGGAAAAAAATTGGCAGATTTTAAAAGACTCAGTTAATACACTTCGTAACTGGGAAATAGTTTTTAGAATAATTCAAACTTTTTCTGGCTTTCTTTTTAGAAAACGTATTTTCTTCACAAGTCAAAGCAATTTATTGTGGATCATTAAATGTGCTTGTAACTTCTGGTTTATTGTACTATCATCTAAATGGGTGCAGTAAACACAGTTAAGGAATCCTAATAGCACACTTCGAGTTCACCATGAAACACCTGAACTCTGATTTCCCCTTGTTTCTATGATAAAGACAATATATTTTAACTAAGCCTTGATATATGATACATAATAGACATCACCCTCTCCCCTGATAGAATAACTTGATTTTTGGGGGAAGAGGGGAAAGGAATTCTATTAGAGAAATTACAAAATATAGAGACATTTTATTTTGTAATTATTTTTACTTAATCTTTCTACTTTCTGTATTCCAAGTATGCATCACTGCAGACAAATGACAGAACGTATTACAATACGGGCAGAACAAATGGTATCACATGTGCAGTTTTAAGGGATAGTGATGACAAGCACTTACTTAATTGATTGAAAATACATAAAGGAACAGGAAAGAATATAATCCACTGTAATCTGATATAATGATACTTTAAAATTTAGATTTATTTCTTTGTTAAAAGGCTGTCTTAACAAGTGAATGAAATTGCAAGCTTAGTCACACATTATTTTTTTAATATTTTTTTAAACTAAAGTAGCTCTTTTGAGACTGGACCTTTTTAACTTTAGGCTGTTTGAAACCTGTGAGATAAAGATGAAAATTAAAAAAAAAAAACCAACAATCAAACAAAAAACCCAACAGCAACAAGAACAAAACTACAAGGAAGAGTTCTTTCAGAACATTATTTACATTATTTTAATTAATGATTATAATCTTCATGGTCTTTTTTTTTTTTTTTAAGAGCATTTAATCCCTTTTCCAGTTTCCATGATTTGCATTTTGCAAAAACACGTAAGCCCTGCAGGCTTATTATCTCAGAGTTTTTTCAACCCAAAGTTATTTTTAGATAATTTTATTTTGTTCCTGCTCCCATTTCCTATCATAACACCTATTTGTCATGCAATGTGAACTGATTGGTGGTAAAGCAAAGTTTCCTTCTTTTTGCCAAGACAGAACATAGCCCTTGGCAAGGTTGCCTTTGAAAACAGCTTTTCATGCAGAGACTGTGTATAAGCACTGTTGCTGTTGCCAGGATCCTCTTGACTAATGAAGGGTCAGAGCAATAGTTGCTGGCGGCACGTATCTGTAGCATTTCTCTGAGAAAAGGCACTCCAGCGTTTCAAACAGAAGCTAGAAGTTTAACCTTCTAGGAGGAAGGTCAGTGGAGGGTAGCTTTTATACAAAAAATAAAAAAACTAGTTACAAAGGAATAAAGATAAATTCTATGGCAAGCTGAAACTCTGAAAAACAATGAATTTTCAAACGACTTTTAACAAAATCCTATCTTAAAACTTCCATTTTAACAAAGGTGCTTTTTTTGAATCTCAGAGCAGACTGATGCTTCATGTTCCATATTGATGATTTGGAGAATCAATTCCTAAATAGAAGGGATTATCATATAGACTGAATTTAAAGGTCAGCACTTCAGGAGCTCATTTAACAGTTTAATTTTTTTTAATTTTTTCCGACTAAATGAAAAATTTTGTAATGAAAAAGATGAAATATTCCTCTTAGTTCTAAGTACTCAGTTTAGAAACCCTGGCTATTATTAAAAGTTAATTTTTTCCAGTGTGTGCAGCAAATAAGATTTTCTGTGACACAGAATAAATACTCAGATAACTTCAGCTCAGATTTTTAAATGAAAGCTTCCAGTAAAGCTGATTTTAAATGGATAGGCTGTAATCTCTTAAAATGCTACAAATTTCTCAAGTAAAAGTTTAATTAAAACATTAAGTGTCTCATAGCTACACAAATAGAGAATAAGTATATATTGCACCAGCAAATGAGCAAGTGAAAACAATATGGGGGAATTTACTTCAGGTATCCAAATTAGTAGCTATTTGTGTATGTCCTCAGATAGTTATAAAAGATCTCAACTCTCAGAAAGTTCCATGTATATTACATTTCTTTAGAAACAATATTAGTCCATTCAAATGGAGCACTCTTTAGGAGGAAGATCTTAGTTAACTTAGCAGCAGGCCTCGCAGCGATTTGGACTGCCTGCATATTACCAGCAACTGAACTCTCCTTCTGTAACTGTTTTTTGTCATACTGTTAGCTAATTTCTAGGAACAACTTCTGGGTCTTATGGCTCAGATTACACTTAACTGGTTGCAGAAGATACTGGCTTTTTGTTTTGCCTTGTGGTTTTGGTTATGGTTTTGATGTTATTTGGTGTTTGTGGGGTTTGTTTGTTTGTTTTTTAATGTTTGGGGGAGTTGTTTGGTTGTTTGGGGGGTTTTATTTTGTTACAATTATATGGCAGAATTTTTGTTTTGTTTTGTTTTGTTATTCTAAGTGTACATTTCTGTACTTTGGCTTGATAGAACTCATTTTGATTGTAGTAACTTACAATAATGTGTTTTCAATGCAAGTACATTTTTTAGTATCCAAACAATCCCTGTCATGTAGTTTGGGCTTATATAATAATTGTGCTTTGAAATTTACTCTTAAAATAGTTCTTCATAAGGTATCTTTGTTGAATTTTTGTTTTGTTTTGTTTAAAAAAAGATTGATATTTCACATTTCATTAAGCAGTAGCACTGAATACATAAACTGAGGTATAATTTTGATACTGCATCTCTTCAAGTCATTGAAGATACTGCCTTTTTTCTTTCAAAATCAGGTTCTCTCACGCTGAGCTTGTTGCACAGAACTTACACAGTGGAGAGAAGCCACAGGTTTTTTTCTTTAATTTGCCAACATAGTGAAAGTGTAAACATCCCAACATACCCAGCTTGCATGTATAGACACACAGTGAAATTATCTGAAGTTTCAATCTTTGAGCAATGACAACCACCATTCCATATTCCCACAGGAATGTGGATTTAGAGATCTTGTTATGGGACCAAAAGGCATTTCTTTAAGCATATTCTTTCAAAACAAGGATCATCTCTTGTTCTGATTAAATAAAGCTGTTTTAATACAAAGGTCAGGGACTGGCTGTTTTCTTTAATGCTTCATTAAATCATGTGCCATTGGTTTGAAGCTGTCTCTTGTATGTTGACTAGACATATTCAAACCACAGAGTTAGCTTCATCTAGAATAATTTTGAAGCTTTCTTTTTTGTGATAGTAATGGTCTTTCCAATTAAATTGACTTGGGTCTCAATTGGCAGGGTATTTAGTTCTTCCTTTCAGGGTTTTGGCTTGCTTTTTTTTTTTTTTCAATTGAATTTAGTATATTTTTTCAGAATCAATACGTTTCCTTGTGTTATTTTCAGTGGTACAGCAGACACAAAGTACTTGCTTACAGTAAGGCTTCTGTGTATTAAAAAATGTTCTGTACAATATTGAGCCTAATATCAGTATCTTGACTTCAGATTTTAATTGGATGTTTACTCTTGAGGCATGAGACTGAACTGAACAATACCATAGGAACAACACTGTTTCTTGAGCAAAGTTAAACTTTCTCTAGTTTTCTTTAGTCACATTTGAGTAATTGCTGTGTAAATTGGACCTGTTGCTACAGCAGGGTGATAAGCAAGGTACCACCCATTATTGTATCACACACTTGATAAAGCTCTGAGCTTAATTTGATAACTAATAAAATCTCTGCATTTAAACAAATAAGTATCAGAGTAAGTCGATTATGTAGTTCCAGTTCTTGAATTAGATACTAGTATTTACCACTCAATGCTTATGGTAGTAGTTTTATGTTTTTCAGTAAGTTATTTCATACTGAGTACACTACACCAGAAGTTTTTACCAATCTGACTATTTCCTCGTCAGCACTACAGAACAAAATTACCTATCTTCAATCCTCGTAGAGAAATAACAGATTGTTGGAATGTTTTGGAAGAGGTTTGCACCATAACCACTGAAATTACCCAAGTAATTACTCAGCTGAAAGGAACTCCTTATTTAAGATTGGTGGTCTGTCCTTGGAAAATTAATTTTTTGTTTTTAGCAATTCAAATTTTTTGCACTTACAGTTTCATTACATTATGGTATAGATGCATGAATCTTTCAGCTGTTTGCTTACTTAACTAATGACACTATTTACCCTAATATAGCAAGCATATGGCTTATAAGTTGTACCAGTATAACTGAAAAACCCAAGCAACAAGAAAAAAAATCCTAATTATTTGTTTCCTTATTTAATACTTTAAAATACAGAATCAACACCTGTAGCATTTCTTTCTTTTACATATTCTAACATTTTCTGCAGACTTGTTCAGTATAATAAATCTGGTAACCAAAGCAGCAGGTTAAACTGATGTTTGCAATAGTAAGCTCACTATTCTTAATTTAATACAGAATTATAGAAAATATGGTTACAGAATCAGTGTGACAGGGGTCTATGGGAATTACTTGGTCCTACCTGCTTCTGAAAGTGGGATCTTAGGTTATCAAGGGCCCTGTCAAGCCAAGCCTTGAGTATTACCACTGGGGGAGACTTCACCACTTTGGGGAAACCTGCTCCAATCTTTTAAGTACTCTGAGGGTTGTTTTTGTCTCTTCCCAGTGGTATACTGAAAAAAAATACAGATGATAGTATGCAGAAACTGTGTGTTTTATCTCATTCCCCATTCTTCACTTCTCCACCAAAAGAAAGGTCCTAAATTATAGGACTCTAGCAATTAGCTAAAATGCATTCAAAGTAGGTTGGTTTAATGTTTCATTTAACTAATTAAAATTGAGCCAATAACTGGGTATATTGTTTTAGTTCTTTATGTCAGCAATGGCAAGTTCAGTCATACTTTCCATTACCTTTTAGTTGTTAGCAATGCATTGAAAAAAAGTCACTACTCTGAACAGCAATTCTTTAGGGAGTTTTCAGAGATTGTCCCAATTTCAAACAATATTGAATACCTCCTGTTAAATAAATTAATTATTAGATCTTTTTCTTTTGTGTTTATGCAGCAGCCAAAAATGCTAACCAATTTTGGAAAAGATAGATCATAAAAATTATTTATTTCTATATTTAACATTACTTAAACACCATTTCTTATTACTAGCCATACAATGCAAATACAGCTTTTCTGTATTTAGAATCAAGAAAAACACAGCCTAAATTAATGTGTAATGATTTATTGATGAAAATAGAGTTTAGTGTTTGTTTCCAGAAAGAACTAATGTCTTAAAATTCAGACTTTCAAACTTTTATAATGCAGAACAAGTAGGACATCAGTAAACTAGTACTAAAACCAACCTAACCAGGACTTAGCATTTATGCTTATATTGTACATCTGTAGCAGGTTGAGAGAGAAGGCCTAGCTCTCCCTCCCCCACAAAGAGGAAAAAAGAAACCACAGCTAACTCAGTCAGAGAAGCAAAAGGGATGCTGTATTTACAAGCAATGTGAAAATGCAGGTTGTGTATACACAATATATACAGTATTTACAATATATATACAGAAATATACAGCAAATCAAAAAAATACAGGAACGAAATTCCCTCCTCCGGACAGAGGAGGGTTCCACCCCTGTACCCCGCTCTCTCCCCCTACCTCCCTTTTTTCCCAAAAAGGGCTAGAGAGAGAAAAGGCAGTTATAAAGGGAGAAAGGTTTTAGTAGGCCTCATGCGAATTAATGCAGGATTAGTGCTTATCTGTTATCCAAGGTCAGAACTCCAGCAAGTTGCCCAGAAGCAGGCAAGCTGGAAAGGGAGAACGAAAGGAACGGAACTGAGAAAATTCCAACTGCACTAAAACTTAAAGCTGCATTCTACCAATCTACCAGTGAAATTTGTTTAGACCTGTCTTTGTTTACAAAATATTCAACCGGAGTGTCCCAGCACTGTCCCTTTTGTAAAGGCACAGCCTCAAACGGTCACAACATCGTATTTTCACAGAATCACAGAATGTTAGAAGTTGGAAGGGGCCTCCAGAGATCATTGAGTCCTGCCAAAGCAGGATCACCTTGAGTAGTCTGCATAGCCTAATGGGGTGTTAAAGACCTCCTCAAGTTTTGTATCATTAGCAAACTTGCTGAAGGTGCACTCAATCCCCTCCTCCATGTCATTAATAAAGATATGGAACAAAACTGGACCCACTACTGCTCCCTGTGAAACACCACTGGCCACAGGCCTCCAGGTTGACTCTGTGCCACTGGTGACAACCCTCTGAACTCTGATGTAGAGCCAATTTTCAATGCACCTCACTGACCAGCTGTCTATGCCACATTTCTTGAGCTTTTCTATGAGGATGTTATGGGAGACCATATCAAAAGCTTTACTGGTCAAGGACATCCACTGCTCTTCCCTCATCTACCCATTTGGTCATGGTTTCATAGAAGGCTATCAGATTAGTCAAGCAAGATCTCCCCTTGGTAAATCCATATTGGCTACTCCTGATAACCTTCCTGTCTTCCATGTGGTTAGAGATGACCTCCAGGATGAGCTGCTCCATCATCTTTCTGGGGATGGAGGTGAGGCTGACTGGTCTGTAGTTACCTGGGTCCTCCTTCTTGCCTTTTTTGAAGACTGGAGTGACATTTGCTTTCTTTCAGTTGTCAGGCACCTCTCCCATTCTCCATGACTTTTCAGAAATGATGGAGTGAGTGTCAGCAACAGTATCAGCCAGCTCTCTCAGCACTCGTGGATGCACCCTGTTGGTGCCCACGGATTTGTGTGTTTTCAGTTGGTACAAGTGATCTCTAAGCCAGTCCTGACTGCCTAGTGGAGTGTCATCCTCCCTCCAGTTCTGCTTCCCTTGCTTCCAGAGACTGGGGTTCCTGAGGGCTGGTCTTAGAAGTAAAGACAAAGACAAATAAAGGCATTCAGCAACTCTGCCATCTTTGCATCCTCTGTTACCACATTTCCCATAGTATTCAGTAGTGGACCCACCTTTCTCTGCTCTTCCTTTTGATGCTGATGTATTTGAAAATCTTCCACCTCTCTGTCAAAAGAGCCTTGGCCTTTCTTGTTGCATCTCTACATTTTCTGACAATATTTCTATAATTGTCTGATTTGACCAGACCTTTTTTTCACATGTTGTAAACCTTCTTTTTGTTTTTTTGAGATTTTCCAAGACCTCCCTGCTTACCCATGCACGTTTCCTGTCTCCCTTACTTGATCTCTTTCCAAAGGAATAAATTTTTCTTGAACTTGGAGGAGGTAATGTTTGACTATGTGGTTGGTTGAAGTTTCCCACAGCATTAACTTTTAGCCAGACTCAGTTAAAAGCAAATGAAGCTGTATTTGCAAGCAAAAGCTACACTCTACACTGGAATGCAATGAATACTTACAAAATATACAGTCTTTGCGATATTACACAGATATTTACAATTAGGAAACAACACAGAAACCCCCCTAGTCAGAAAGACCAGGGAAGCTGCTCCACTGCCCCCACCCCCATCGCCACCCCTTCCCCCAACCTCCCAAAACCCCTGGATCGAGAGAGAGAGTAGTTGGGAGAAAGCAGTGTTAGTCTTGTCTCAAGGTCAGCTGAAAGCACATTATCTTCTCCTGAGCAAAGCAGCACAGCCAGGATCAGAGGAGAAGAGAAGAGAAAAGGAATGGGAATGGAAATGAAATGTGAAGAATTGTTATGACACAGCTTCTTTTATCCCAGACATTTATCCAATGAATTTGTTTAGAATAATCTTTTATTTTCCTTTTTTACACCCAATAGTGATTTATTTATATTTTTCTACTTTTCTGCTCAAAATCTGCAGCTAAATTTTAAAGGTATAGCCTTAACCTACCACAGATTATTAACCAGCTCGCTTTAGCCCCTATTCCTTCTAGAGCCCTAGTCCAATGCATACTTCTGAGTTTTGAAGAGGGCAAAGTTAGCTTTCTTAAAGTCCAGGTTTGAAATATAACTTATCACCTTGCTTCTTTGTCTAATGATACTAAACTCTAACATGTTATGGTCACTACAGCCAAGATTACCCGCAACCTTATTTTAAAAGGGCTTATTTTAAAAGGGTTTCCCGCTGCTCGTGGGGACTCTGTTCATCAGACAGCCCGTATTCTCTTGTATTCTCTCGTGCTCTCACGCGCCACCGCACTTTTTCTAATTTTTTTTTTTTGCATGTGTGTGCAGTAGGTTCTGTGGCCAGGGACAGGCATGGTTGTAACTCACAGCAAAAACTCCCTAAAAAAATCAGTGTCGACCCAGACTGAAGTAGAACACAAGCAGGTAGCTGTCCAGGTAACTGGCTGTAGAGAGTGCTGGAGCCTGGCTCTTGAGATGCAGGGTAGTGGGGGCAACTCTTGCATAAGGTGTGAGCAGATTGACTATCCGCTTAATCTGGTGGCCAGACTGAATGACGAGGTTGCTAGCCTTAGAAATGTAAGGGAATGTAGGAAAGAGATGAACCAGAGGAGGAAAGAGATGAACCAGAGGAGGTAAGAGATGAATCAGAGTAAGCAGGCTCTGCAGGCTCCCCCAGCAGAGGCTGGTTGTCCAAAAAGCAGAGGGAAATGGACGCAGGTTCCTCTCAAAAGAGATAAAGTAAAACCTCCTTGCCACCCCTCACCTTCCCCGCTGCTCTTGGAAAACAGGTAAGGAGCACTGGAGATCGAGGGTGAGGTGATCCTGATGCTGGAGGACACACAATCTGGGGTTCTCCCTGAGGCTAAACAGCCTAAGGTTAAATAGCCTAAGGCAAAGCAGCCTAAGGTTAAACAGCCTTCCCCGGGCATCAGGACCTGCGCCCTCAAAAAAAAGAGAAGGGTAATTGTTACTGGTGATTCCCTTCTGAGGGGAACGGAGGGCCCCATATGTCAGCCAGACCCATCTCATAGGGAAGTCTGTTGTCTTCCAGGAGCCCAAGTTAATGATGTTACCAGAAGGCTGCCTAGCCTGGTGCAGCCCTCTGACTACTATACCTTAATAGTTATGCAGTTAGGGAACAATGATATTGCAACCAGAATGCCCAGGGCTCTAAAAAATTACTTCAGGGCCCTGGGAGACCTGGTTGAGGGGTCAGATGCACAAATAATTTTTTCATCAATACCCTTAGTTGCAGGAGGGAATACCGTAAGAAACAGGTCAGCAGCTATAGTTAACAAGTGTCTTAGAGGCTGGTGCAGTCAAAAGAATTTTGGGTTTTTTGATCTTGGAAAACTTTCTACTGCACCAAGTCAGCTGGCAACAGATGGAGTACATCTGTCCCAGAGAAGGGGACAGGGAAGGGCTGGTGGGTGATGTGGTGGTCAGAGGATGTTTAGGGGCCAGAGACCACAAGATAATTGAATTTTCGGTATTCGGTCAAGCTAAGAGGGGTAGCAAGAAGACCACCACTCTGGACTTCTGGAGGGCAGACTTCAGGTTACCCAAGGGACTAATTCAGAGGGTTCCTTGGGATAAAGCCCTTAAAAATAAAGGGATGCAGGAGGGCTGGACCTGCTTCAAGGAAGAGCTCTTGAAGGCGCAGGAACAGGCTGTGCCAATGTGCTGGAAGATGAGCCGCGGGGGCAGACGGCCAGCCTGGATGGTTAATGAACTTTTAATAGAACTAAGGGAAAAAAACAGGGTGTATCATCTTTGGAAGAAAGGTGAGGCAACCCATGGAATGTTTAAGGATGTTGCTAGATCACGTAGGAAGAAAGGGAGGCAAAAGCACATTTGGAGCTTAGACTGGCCTCTGCTGTGAAGGACAACAAAAAGTCCTTCTATAAATATATTAATAGCAAGAGGAAGGGCAAGGACAACCTCCACTCCTTGGTGGACATGGAGGGAAATGTTGTATCAAAGACTGAGGAAAAGGCAGAGGGACTTAACACCTTCTTTGCCTCAATTTTTAATAGCAGGACAGAACTTCTTCCAGACAGCGGGCCTGCAGAGCTGGCAGACGGAGACAGGGAGCAACATAGCTCCCCTGTGCTGCAGGAGGGGATAATTAGAGATCTCCTCAGCAGCTTGGATCCCCACAAGTCCATGGGACCAGATGGGATCCATCCTAGGGTGCTGAGAGAGCTGGCAGATGAGCTGGCTGGGCCACTCTCCATCATTTTTCAGCAGTCCTGGTTCACTGGAGAGGTCCCAGAAGACTGGAAGCTGGCCAACATTGTGCCCATCCACAAGAAGGGCCAGTTGGATGAGCCAGGGAATTATAGGCCTGTCAGCCTGACCTCGGTGCCAGGCAAGATTATGGAACAGGTCTTCTTGAGTGCAGTCACACAGCACTTCCAGGATGGCCAAGGGATCCGGCCTAGCCAGCACAGATTTAGGAAGGGCAGGTCCTGCCTGACCAACCTGATCTCCTTCTATGATCAGGTGCTGGGCCCCATGCTGTGCAACATCTTTATTGATGATCTGGATGAGGGCATTGAGTCCATCATCAGCAAATTTGCGGACAACACCATGCTGGGGGCAGGAGTTGATCTGCTGGAGGGTAGAGAGGCTCTGCAGAGGAACCTCAATAGGCTGGACAGATGGGCAGAATCCAATGGTATGAGATTTAACACATCCAAGTGCCGGGTTCTGCACATTGGCCACAGCAACCCCTGGCAGTGCTACAGGCTGGAGTTGGAGTGGCTGGAGAGCAGCCAGGGGGAGAGGGACCTGGGGGTAGTGGTCGATGGTAGGCTGAACATGAGCCTGCAGTGTGCCCAGGCATCCAAGAGGGCCAATGACATCCTGGCCTGCATCAAGAACAGTGTGGCCAGCAGGAGCAAGGAAGTTATTCTGCCCCTGTACACTGCACTGGTTAGGCTGCACCTCGAGTACTGTGTCCAGTTCTGGGCCCCTCAGTTTAGGAAGGATGTTGACTTGCTTGGACAAGTCCAGAGAAGGGCAACGAAGTTGGTGAGGAGTTTGGAACACAAGCCCTATGAGGAGAGAGTGAGGGATCTGGGGTTGCTTAGCCTGGAGGAGACTCAGGGGTGACCTTATTACTCTCTACAACTACCTGAAGGGAGGTTGTAGACAGGTGGATGTTGGGCTGCACTAGGGGAGGTTTAGGCTGGATGTTAGGAAGAACTTCTATACAGAGAGAGTGATTGCCCATTGGAATGGGCTGCCTGGGGAGGTGGTGAACTTGCCATCTTTGGAGGTTTTCAGGAGGAGACTTGATGGGGTGCTTGGTGCTATGGGTTAGTTGTTTAGGTGGGTTGGATTGGTTGATGGGTTGGACACGATGATCTTGAAGGTCTCTTCCTACCTGGTTTATTCTATGTAATTCTATGTAATCTACAACCAATCCTTTTTTTGATACAAGGTCTAGTATTGCACTTCTCTGTTTGTAAATGATAGATAATTTTAGTGTGAAAATCTGTTAGTTTCTTCCATATGTTCATCTTCATAGATATATAATTACCAATTTAAGAAATACCACTGTATTTTTCCTTGGTTTTCAAGTCAATTTTATAACAGAAATAATAAAAACTGTTAGAAAAATGCTACTAATGCAGTGAGTATTTGACAATTTGAAATTGTTTCATTCTTAGCACTTTCTTTTTGGAAAACATATGTTTTTATATGGTATTCTTAAGTTGAGCATCAGCCATAGCTCAAGTATTTGTAAAACAGGCTTTGTGATTAGAATAATTTAATCCTACATTTGAAAAATTGTTTGGTTTTAATAGAAAATTGCTTGTTAAGACACAGTGTTTCTATAACTTACCCTATTCAGTAGTTCATTTACTGCTGTAAACTGCAACAAAATATTTTTAATGAAGACATTGATTAATTTTATAAGTTTCTTTACAGATCATCATCACATACTGAAGTACTTCATCTGAAGGTTTATTTGTGTTGTTCTATCTTACCACTTTATAAACCCTCTTCCATAATGTTTTTGAAGGATTCTTTTTGAGAATGTGCTTTATTACAGTTTACATCCATGCTATGATCCCATACTTTGATATAATAATTTCTCACAAGATAACTGAACAAGGCCTGACTTACCAAGTCCAATTTATAAGGCTGTTTGTAAAGCAACTCTAGAAGCTTATTCTGATGTCCTAATCCCCAGATAAATTCTCTAGCATTCGTGTTAAAATGTTCTGGAAACTCTGCATGTGTTTTTTAAAGCCTGTTGTTCCTTTGTTTTCTTAGCATGGTCTTACAAGATTCTGTATAATGAAATAAATCACTACCACAACTTTTCAGATAATTTTTTAATGTTCTAGCATCACAGTTCTATGTTGGTCTTTTTTAGCACAGTACTGTTGTGCTCCTGTATTTAACCAAGTGCAATGTGTTCTAATGCACTCTCTGCAGCACTGCTGATGTACTTTATTAAGTTGCTTTCTCAAAATCTACTGAGAACAGCCCAGTCATCAATGTGGGATTTTTTCTCCCTGCAGCTGTTCTTAAATTGGAACTGTGTATAAATCTGAGTTGCAGAAGTAGGACAAACTCCGATATGTTCAGCTGTCAATTAAAAGAGCAGTTGAGTGGGCAGTGAGAGTTTGGGATCCACAGCAGGCAAAAATAACTTTGAGATTAATACAAGTACTGGGTATTTTGCAATGGATAGGCTAGTTATCAGGGAATGAAAGGCGGGCAAAAGAAGTTTGGGAGTAGTAACCATTGGGTGAGATTGGCTTTTGGAGCCTCACCTAACTTAGGATGTTACTCTACAGGTAAATTCTGACCAAGGATTTGGAAAGACTGGAGAGCTCCAGTTAATGCTTAGACAGTTCTCCTGTGGTGGTATCTGTGCTAAAGACTCTATGTAGAACGAACACGCAATGTAGTATACTGCTAAAATAGTTTTAAATCTAGATGCTTATTTAACACGTTCTTGTAACATAATTAAAAAAATAGTACGGTTCAAAATTCTATTATAAGAAAGGGAACAGCCTGCTATGGATGTTTTCTCTTCCATTTTGTAATTTGCTATATTACTCCTTGTCTGCCTCACATTCTTCTGTTGAATTCTGTCATCGTTCTCACATATTGTGCTACTGCAGCACGGTGGTTAAAAAAAACATGGGAGTGCTTCTACATGTTTGTAGATTTTCCCAGTACAATACCATGACTGGGGAAGTCTTTAAGAAATGTGATGCAATGGAGACAAAAGCACTGATTCCTCTTTGGAAGCAGCGTAACATTCTATGCATTGTGACATCTTCCAGACTATGTCAGTGATCACTTTTTAGAGGTTTTCAGAGCTGTATGCCTGTAAACTGCACAGAAAATGAGACTTGAAATTAATCTCTTACTGGAAGTATCTTGATGTATATGGATCTGTCCTATTTTTAAAATTCCTTTCTGGGAGATTGCACATTATTCCTAGACAATCTACTGCAGTATCTTACTGTCTCACCAGTGGAAAGCTTACATTAACATACAAACAAACACTTCTTACTGCAACTCAAGACTACCTCACCATTGACCAGCTCCTGAGAGTGTATTATGTCCTGTTGCTGTTCACAGGGCTTGGAGTGGGTGAGTGTGTTTTGAGTCAACTCTTCCCCAAAAAATCCAATTTCACTTGTGTCATGATTTCTAGACTTTCAGTCACACTTACTGCTTTTCTGCTGATACAATTCATGCACAACTTTCTTGAAGTGCAGGTGTCCAAATTTGCTCTTTATCAGCAGCACCAAGTAAAGAGAAATAGTTCACAAGTTTTAAAATCTGTAGTTGTTCAGATTTACACTCTTACATGACTTTTGCCTGTTAAACAACATGCTAGTATTCAGTTTAATATTATTTTCAGTTTATTACAAATTATAGTGTGACATTTAATTTTTTCTTGAAGTTTTTCCTACTATTTGCTCTGTTAATCATTCTGTAGTGGATGTAAATGTAATTATCAGAGTTATGTAGATGTGGTTATTGCAATAAACAGAAGACTTCTGTCTTCTTTGAATTTCATTGTATCTTTTAATCATTTCTATAGCTGTTTGCTCTTATTCTGAATCTCAGACATCCAAACTGCTTTTTGATTTAAGGAGTACATTGTCCAGGTCAGTCTGAGGCTTTGTTGTTGCTGCAACTGAGTTAGCTATCTGATCATATGTGATTCCTTTAGTGAAGTCTGTAGTAAAATGGGCATTTAATTCTGGTCTTTGAACATCACATATTGACAGCTGTTGAATGATCTGACAGTCTTTTTGCAGGTCTTTCTGTAACTACTGAGCTTGCTTAGGTCATAATTTCTGTTACTCTTTTTTCCATGCAAGTTTTGTTCAAGTTTGCTCCCAGTTATTTCTGATTTTGTCCCTAAATTTTCTATTGTGCTTCCTTATTTGATATATCCATTTCCGCTTAATCACTTCTGAATTCAGAATCATTGAAGAGGTATGATTTATCCACAGTGGCTTTTTCTTGCTATTATTGTTACGGAAAATATTTCATTTATAAATGATATGGCAACTTGATATTAATAAAAATATTTAAAACTTTGTTAATATGAAAAAATGCCAAAAACTTACTGTTTTGATGTACAGTTAGAATATATATTTGCAGGCAGAATGTGCAGTATTTAGGCAAATATAACAATTCTAACAGTGAAAGAGAGAATCCCCAAGAGCAAAATGGTACCCGACCACAGCAGGGGTGGGGGGAAGATGAGAACCATTAAGCCAAGGAGGCAATGAACCAATTACTCATAGCTGGTTCCACCCAAGCTGGGAGGGCTGCTGTTGTGTATTAGCTGTTGAGGTTTTTGGGGCATTCTTGTGCAGTGCTGGCCTGGGTGGTTGCCAGCAAGAAATGGCACGCGGTCTTGGGGCTGGTCTGGCTTCAGCACGATGGCTGGCTGTGTAATGCTATCATGAAGGGCAGTTGGCTTTCCTGGGTAAACTGAGGCACAGCAAAATTCTAGTTGCAAGGGGGAGCAAGGCTTGGCTCCAGCTCCCAGGTTCATGGCTTCTCTAGCTTGCAATGAGTAGGCTCATGGCTTTTAACGCAGGCTCTTGACCGGGCAACTTGAGGCCAGGCAACTCCCTGCCATCACCCAGGGATCAGTGCTGGGCCCCGTCCTCTTTAACATCTGGATGAGGGGGTCGAGTCAGTCATCAGCAAGTTTGCAGATGACACCAAGTTAGGAGCAGATGTTAGTCAGAGGGTAGAAAGGCTCTGCAGAGGGACCTCGACCGACTGGACAGATGGGCAGAATCCAATGGGATGGCATTTAACAAGTCCAAGTGCCAAGTGCTGTACTTTGGCCACTGCAATCCCATGCAGAGCTACAGGCTGGGGTCGGAGTGGCTACAGAGCCCCCAAACAGAGAGGGACCTGGGGGTACTGATTGACAGCCACCTGAATATGAGCCAGCAGTGTGCCCAGGTGGCCAAGAGTGCCAATGGCATCCTGGCCTGCATTAGGAATAGTGTGGCCAGCAGGAGCAGGGAAGTCATTGTGCCCCTGTACTCTGCTTTGGTTAGGCCGCACCTTGAGTCCTGTGTCCAGTTCTGGGCCCCTCAGTTTAAGAAGGACATTGAAACACTTGAGCGTGTCCAGAGAAGGGCAACAAGGCTGGGGAGAGGCCTTGAACACATGCCCTATGAGGAGAGGCTGAGGGAGCTGGGATTGTTTAGCCTGGAGAAGAGGAGGCTCGGGGTGACCTCATTGCCCTCTACAACTACCTGAAAAGTGGTTGTAGCCAGGAAGGGGTTGGTCTCTTCTCCCAGGTAACCAGCACCAGAACAAGGGGACACAGTCTCAAGCTGCACCAGGGGAGGTTTAGACTCAAGGTGAGGAGGAAGTTCTTCACCGAGCAAGTCGTTCATCATTGGAACGGGCTACCCAGGGAGGTAGTTGAGTCACCATCCCTGGAGGCATTCAAGAGGGGATTGAATGTGGTACTTGGTGCCATGGTCTAGTCATGAGTTCTGTGTTGATAGGTTGGACTCGATGATCCTCGAGGTCATTTCCAACCTTGGTTATACTGTGATACTGTGATACTGTGAACTCAAGGCAATTTCAAGCAAGATAGGTTCAAGCAGGCTCAAGCAAGGCAAGGCAAAGGCAACTAGAAATTAGCCTGTATATGTATCTTGCCTGAGAAACAATTGGGCCAATAGGGCAAGTGAATCCAGCACATAGTTAACCCAATGAGAAGGGGATCTGCCAGGCTATGGCCATAAAAGGCAGAAACACAGGCCTGGTCAGGGAGTAGTGGCCAGTACAGGTGCCCTTACCCCATAAAGAGAGTTGTTTACTCGACATGCATGGTCCTGTCCCCTTTGTTCCTTTTCCCACATTTCCCCAACTTTCTGCAGGAAGGAGTCAGGCGAGGGGGACCATGTCTAGACACATTAAGATCTGCCTGGGTTTGTGCTGGGGAATTTGGCCCTACCATGACAATTATTCCTCATTCTGATAAATTTTTCTTTTCTGACCACTGCTTTTGTTTTCTGAATGACCGTAAAGAAAAGAAGAAATAGGAGAAATAAGACCACTTAGTTCAAAGTGTGAAATATTTGAAATATAACCACTTCATGGTGACTTTTATATGACTTCTTATTTCATAATCACTTTCATTTAAGTTGTCTTCATCTTTTCATTCTCAGCCTTCTAATTCAAATGTGTCCTAAAAAGTCTCAGTTCAAGTTGCGTCCTGTGTCAGAAATAGCCACAAGCACATTACAAAACATTTGAGAATTGTTTATGTCTTCTGCAGTTTATTGAAGTCTTAGATCTTCTAATTCAGATTATCCTTTACATAAAGAGCCTCATTTGTGATGTTCCTTCCTTTCTAGCAGGTTCTTCCCCTGAAAATGAAAAGTCCATGCCTGGTCTGATTCTGTTCTTCAGAAGGTTTCAACTGAAGAGTCCTCACTATAGCTAGTGTTACTTTCACTTTTTTTTATCCCCCCAACAGTAACGTTAAATGTTTTTAGAATTTGGAAGTTACTGATAATCTTATAAGTTCAAAACATTTTATTGAGAAAAAAAAAAGAGCATCATATAGGTCTGCAGTTAATGGCTTTTAAACCTATTTGAGATACAGCATAATACCATAGTATGCATGCATACTTGCAATCATTGTTCTCATGATTTTTATAACCAGTGAGAAACTAACCTTGAGTAACTATGACTATGGCATCATACTCAAGTTAGCAGACACTGCTGATGAATCTGATATTACTAACAGAATCTATATTGAATACTAATTAAATAACTATATGAGATGGCCCTAATATTGTGAAAATACAGCAAAAAGTTCCTTTCAATTTTGCCATTAGTATATTGTGATAATTTTACAATTAGTCATTGTGTAACATAATTTGTGTAATAATGCATTTTCTTTTTCATTTAGGAGTAAATATAATGATCTTCTAAATAATAAAAGACATTTTTTCAATTAATAAATTATAGATTATTTTATTTCCTACAAATGATGTCATAGTAAAATTTATACTGGTGTTTCTTGGACTAGCGTAGTGTACTCAGTGATTATTTTGCTGGGGTTCTATCACAGTGGCAAAGTTAAAATTCTTGTAATACATAATCTATATTTAATTGATTTGAGAAGAAACTTTGCCATGTCTTTATGAAACAATATCCTCAAAATACTATGTAAGTTTTACATTTAGAATATGTATGTAGAATATTCCACCTGAATCTTACAATAAAACTATTTTTAATACCCTTATTTGCAGAAATATATTTTCAGATATATCCAGATACAAAACAGTTGTTCTTAATCGGAAATTGTCAATTATTGAAGGGCTTCTGCCATTACACAATACAGGATTGAAACAAATGAGTATCACTCTACTTGAATTTAGAGGCTCTTCATGGTATGCAAAGGGTATCCTCAGGAAGTCTTATGTATTACAGAGCATGGAATTAAATTATAAATTAAATAAAATTATGTGTGTCTTAGTCACAGTAAAACTGATCTCTCCACCAAACCAGTCCATATGGCTGGGCACTGGTAGAGTAAGTGTTTTTTAACTAAGTTATACATATGTTTCAAACAGTAACTCAGTTACAGCATAATATTTTTTGTTGCTGTTAAGGTGCTGCTTTGCTCCATTTAAGATAATGCAAGTTTCATCTTACTAAGCTTTGTGAAATTAGGAATTAGAGACCCGATTTTAAAAATAAGTTTGATATAAAATTTGGACACTTACAATTTAACAACATGGCAAAGGACTACAAATGTATCTTTGTATAAAAAACTATATTCTTCTGTGCATGTACAAAAGCAGAAATACTAAACAGTGGCCATGGAACAAATACAAAATACGAAGCAAATACAGTATTTTCATACTATTATTTTATACTGCTTCTAAATTTATTATTAGCCTTAAAGATCATGAAGAGATCAGGTGTTTGGTGTAGGAACCATCCTCTGCTACCAAGGATGTGCTTGGTTGAGGCAGCCCCCTTCCCCACCCCTGGCAACAATAAACACTCAGACAAACGGATTGCAAAAGTGATGGAAAGTTTAAATAGAAAGCAGTGAACTTTTACAGAAAGTCAAAAGCGCAGTGACAAAGAAAAATCACAAAACAGACCCAGAGAGATCCCATCCCGACCTGAGGGTACACCCGAGACCCCCAGGGCTCCTTCTTCCCCCTCCCACTGCTAGGCTAGTCTCAGCTGGCCAGATCTGAGACTGCCCATCCCCCCATGGCCTTGGGCCTAGCCAGGCCCAAAGCCAGGAGACATCTCCCCCAGTTACCGGCTGACGGAGGAGGAAGAAAAGAGAGCGTGCTAGGCTCCGCACTGGATCTTATAGTGTTGCAAAGGATTGTGGTAGGAAATACTACATAATTTCCTGTGTCCACCCCTCTGGGCTGGACTTCTGGACACAGGAAGTAAACATTGCAGGGGGGCACCCAGCTCAAACTGCAACAGAAGCATAGCATTTTAATGGTAAATAGGTTAGGATAAAATGTACAGAAAGACAGCAAGCCATAGGAGGAATTTTTATTTATTTGTATGTTGTGATGATTCAGATTGCCTCAATATTAAGTAATTTTAATGTATTCTAGTGCAACTATATGTATGCGTTTGGCAAGAGATGGAACAATCCTAAGTCTGTCTCAGTTAGGTTGTAAGAGTTTGTACTGGGCCTAGAGAACACCAAGTTCCATGTATAAAGGAGTGGAAATATCACAAGGTACTGTTTTCATAGTCATGGAGGCTGGAACTACATGTGGCATCAATACACTTTGTAATGCGCTTCCCCTGTGTCGTAGGGTTGGAAGGGTAAGGGCAAAAAGCCTTCTCCCTCCCCCCTGTAAAGTAAAGGGAAAGGAAGTTGAAAAGGGAAAAAAACTCACAGCTGAATTAGCAAAGCAGTGGGTGCTGTATATTTACAAAGCAACATAGGATATGCAGGGGAATATACAGGATTTACAATATTTACAATATATACAAAAATATACAATAAAGTAGCACAGAAATGAGAGTTCCCCCCCTCTGCTGAGGGGGTTCCCCATCTCTGCTCCCCCTTCTCTCCCCCTTTCCCCAGAGAGGGTTAGTAAGACAGAAAAGAGAAAAAAGTTAGAAGCAGTTATGTGTTAATTGGAAAGCAGTTAATACAGGCCTTGTAGCTTATCAGTTTCAAGGTCAAGCCTTGGCCGAAAGCCCAGAAACAGTGAGCTGCTGCCACCAAAGGAGGGGGAAGACAGACTGACCAGAAAAGTGCAGGAATGCCCATGATACTCTGCTGCACTCCCAGTTCAGAAGGTGCTTCCTCCCAGTCTACCAATGAGATTAGTTTAGATCCATCTTTTCGTTTACCAACATCCGTCCACCATGTTGCCTTTCTTAAGGGGCCAGCCTCAACCGGTCACAGTCCACCCCTTCTAAACTATTTCATTGGCTGTTCATACTGTCCATCCAATCCAAGGCAATATTTACAGTTTGTAAGTAAAGTTCATAGTCCATTCCGGCTATGCTCAGATGTAGATGATTCAAAAGTCCAAGAAAATCAGAAAATGAGAAAAATGGAAAACAGTTCATTTCTTCGCCGACGAAGCGAAGAAAAGGGAAACAGGGAATCTCAGGGTCTCTTAGTTGACTCAGGGTTCTCAGGGTTTGTGCACCGTAGATTCCTCGTTGATTCTTCTTTTGGGCACGTTGTATCTGTACAACAGTTTGAAATTAACCTCTTTCAGCTAAAGTTAAATTTCTTTGTGGAATACACTGAATTTCACCATTCTCTTGCATTACCCAGTAAGTGTGACCCGGACCTTCAGCTGAAACCACCCCTCGGACAGGTTTAGTCTCTCCTGAGGGTGAAAATACCCAAATAGTTTTACCTAACAGATTCTTTTCTCTAACAACAGGAACTCTATCGCCTTCTACTTTCTGTAGCAAATCTGAATGTGCAGGTCCAGCTTGGTTCACTGAACCTCTACTATTTACCAGCCAGGTTGCTTGTGCTAGATGTTTTTCCCAGTTTTTTAAAGATCCACCCCCCATGGCTTTAAGAGTGGTCTTCAACAAACCGTTGTAGCGTTCAATCTTCCCTGAAGCTGGTGTTTAGTAGGGAATAGAGAAAAATGCATTAGCAATGTCTATGGTAGCATACCATTTGGCCTCTTTGGATTCCAGCTCATACTGGATCTCCATCATGTCTGGTACTGCTGCACTCATAGGTGGTGTTACTTCATTTAGGGCCTGGTAGTCGACCGTCAGACGCCAGTCTCCATTCTGCTTCCGCACAGGCCACACGGGACTGTTGAAAGGTGAATGAGTTTTTCTGATGACTTTCTGACTCTCCAACTGACGAATCAGATTCTGAATGGGCAACAAAGAGTCACAGTTTGTTCTGTATTGTCTGTGATGCACAGTCTGAGAAGCAACCGGCAATTTAATGTCCTGTATCTTATGTTGTCCCACAACTGCAGATTCATCAGAAAGCTCAGGTCTAGCAGACAGCTTCAATTTTTGTCCATCAATTTCTATAGAAGCTACTCCAAAAGCCCATTTGTAACCTCTAGGGTCTTTGAAACGCCCTTCTCTCAGAAAATCAATTCCCAAAATACAAGGTGCATTAGGTCCGGTCACAACTGTATGCTTCCTCCACTGTTTACCAGTTAAACTTATATTAACCTCCACCTTACTTAACTCTTGAGATCCACCAGTGACTCCCAGAATAGTTATAGAGTCTGCTCCCTGATAATTTGATGGCATTATGGTGCACTGAGCTCCTGTGTCAACCAAGGCCCTGTACTTCCGAAATTGTGAAGTGCCAGGCCACTGGATGTACACATCCCAATAGATTCTATTATCTCTGTTATCCCTTTCCTCCCCCTGGCGGGAGGCAGGGCACCCCTAGTTATGGGGAACATGCCCACATGTGCATTGACCACAGTGTGCAGTGTTATAGCTGGAGCCACTGTTGGAGCTGCTAGAGTTGTTCTGGGGAACTGTGGAAGTAACAGCTACCCTTCTGGTACTGCTACCTCGGGTTCTGCCATTCTGCAGTTCCCTTAGTCTCCTGAAAAGATTACAAGTTGGTTGGCTGTCCCGCCAGTTCATGTTCTCACCAAACTGATCACACAGAGTTATCCAAATAGTTCTACGTGATTGCCTTGGTGGTCTGTTTTGATTTGATCTGTTTTGGAATGACCTCCTTGGAGGATGTGTATTCCTCACAGATCAAACTTGCATCCACCTGGAGGAAGAATTAGAATAATCTTTTTGTGCCAATTGGGATATGGAATCTTTCAGATCTTTCATGCAACTCTCAGTTTTTCCAGACAGAGTTTCAATGGCTGAAACCAAAGAAACACGTGTCATGCTATCCTCCAATTGTCTCATTTGATCACTGAATTGGCCAACCGTAGGAGGAGCTCCACCATAATTTCTTGACACAATTCTGCTTGCCAGAGTGGTTGCATAATTAGAAGGAGCAAGTTTGATGATCTTTTTAGCAAGACCAGTACCCACAGGAATGTCATCAGGATTCAGAGTTTCATGTTCACCATAGAGTAGCTCTCTAACAGCAAATTCTCTCAAGCGCTTAATTCCCTCATCTATGGTAGTCCAGGGTTTAGGATTCCATGGAAGATCATCTCGGGAAGGGTATCTCAGGTCAACCACCATTAAAAGGCGTATCCACAGATTAACCTTACCGAGAACCTTGCCTAGATGTCTATCTATTCCATTATCCCTTGAGAGAGTTCCTAACTGAGCTGCTGACTTGTCTCCAACTATTAGAGCTGGAGCACCTGTATCATAACACCTACTAAGCCAAGCTAGAACTGGCTCTTTATCTGCTCTGGTATAATCTTTATGGACATTTCATGATTCTTCCCATGGAGAGGAACAGTCGGAAATGTCATCTGACTCCTCCTCTTCCTTAACTTGTCATCCTAATAATCCTCCTGCCATTTTCTCAAGGATCTCTTTAAGCTGGGAACTACCTCTACCAGCTCTTGTCCTATCTGCATCTCTATCCTGTTTTGCTCTCACTAACTCAGCTACATCTTTAAAACAAATCTTCTCTTCCTCCTCAGCAGGATCTTTTCTAGTAGGGGGTCCCTCACCAGGATCAGTCTCCTGCTCCTCTCCTCCATTAGCTCCTGGATCAGCTTTGGTCTTTCCACCTCTAGTCTTTAAAATAGCCACCTTAACTGGAGCTGTGTTTGAATTTACAGCAACCTTAACAGAAGCTGACAGGTGCTCAGACAAATCAGCTGCTGGGGCAGTGGCTTCCGGTCCCACCGTGCAAGAAGGCGGAAATGACGTTGCTCCGTTAATGGCCGAAAAAGGAGCGGGAGGAGGAGAGGGAGGAAATGCCATGTTGGCAGTTGCCGCCACCCCGGCAGCTTGCCAGAATCTGCGGCAAAACCGTTCAGAGCAGCTTTTCCAATTAACTTTTTAGCTTTCTTTTTAACTGACACAGATTCTCCACACTCCTCATCACTAGACATCTCTGGGACTGACCCAGAGCCTTTTCTTTGATCTAGTTTTAATAACAAAACACGGTCTGGATACCTTCCTCTTCCAACACAAAGAAAACAGCAGATACACATTAGTTATCACCAGCAACAGGATTACACACATAAAATAAATCACCTTTGGATGCCAGCCATCACTTAAAGTTACCCTTTCTTCTACTGGGATCTTAAACTCTTTTATCTCAATTGGGAGAGTGTTAGAGGTCACATTCCTGTATCTCGCTGGCCAGAAGAAATCCACACATCTTCCATACCAAAGTCTGACTCTATACATACACCACAAATAAATTGTCCGCACCAAATATTTACCCAGGTAGTCCAGAATCAAACCCAAACAATATCTGTAAACCAGAGCCCCCAAAAAACAAGCGCTCCAATACCTACAGCAGCTTCATGTTTTGCTAATCCGGCTATAAAGCAATAAATCAGTAAAACAATAAACAAATAAATCAAGCTGATTATCTGCCGCATGTTGGGAAGCCAAGAAAAAAATGTCGAGGGTTAAGGGGAAGGCCCAACCTTCTCCGCCCCCCCGTAAGTGAAGGGAAGAAAATTGAAAGAAAACCATAGCCAGATTAGCAAAGGATTGTGGTGTATTTACAAGCGGTTTAGGAAATGCAGGTTTATATACACAATTTACAGTATTTACAATATATATACAGAAATATACAACAAAGTAACACAGGAATGAGATTCCCCTCCCCCACCAGGAGGAAGGGTTTCCCCCCTGTACCCCCTTCTCTCCCCCTCTTCCCCAGAGAGGGTTAGAAAGAGAGAAAAGGAATAATTGTTAATTAAAAGCAGTTATAATTAGAGCAAATGTGTTAGTGCCTCACGGTTATCAGTTCCAAGGTCAGTCTGGTTGAAAGCCAAGAAACCGAAAGCTGCGAAAGGAGGGGGAAGAAGTGCGAGACTGCCCCAAGTCCCTCTGGGAATCAAAACTTAAGGCAGTACTCTGTCACTCCACCAATGAGATTAGTTTAGACCAGTCTTTTATTTGTAAAACATTCGGCCGTGGTGTCCCTTTGTTAAAGGCACAGCCTCAAACGGTCACAACTGCCTAGAGAGGTTGTCGAGTCGTCTTCTCTGGAGACTTTCAAAACCCATCTGGATGCATTCCTGTGCAGACTACCCTAAGTGATCCTGCTTTTGGCAGGTGGGGTTGAACTCAATGATCTCTGGAGGTTCCTTCCAATTTCTAACATTCTTTGGGTCTGTGATCACACTCTTTCAGCCTGGCCAGCCAGACAGTTTTTAATCCAGCAAGGAGTCCATTTGTCTGCAAGTTTCTCAAGGAGAATGCTGTGGGAGAAAGTGTCAAAGGCTTTACTAAAGCCCAGCTAGACAACATTGACAGCCTTTCGCTCATCCACTGGGTGGGTCACCTGATCATAGAAGGAGATGAGACTGGTTAAACAGGACCTGCCTTTCATGAATGCATGCTGGCTGGGCCTGATCCCACCATTATCCTGCACTTGCTGTGGGAGTGTACCCAAGATGAACCACTCCACAATCTTCCCTGGAACCGAGGTCTGACTGACAAGCCTGCAGTTTCCCAGATCGTCTTTTCGTCCCTTTTTATAGATGGCTGTCATGTTGGCAAGCCTCCAATTGTGTGGCACCTCCCCTGTGTGGTGAAGAGGTTATTAAATTTATGAATATGAAATATGAATTATGAAAAATATTATTTTATTAATTATCAAACTATTAATAACCGATGAATCACCAACTTATATACATGTTCTAGTGCACGTTCGTGAAATACATTCCACAACTGGCTTAGTGTTATGATTATAACGTAACTGAACTATCTATAAACCGTTTCTATATTTATATAACAAAGGGTGCAGTTCTGCCGCTTGGCCACTAGATGGAGACTCGGCGGGACGCGGGCGGCTTCTGGCGATACACAGCAATATTACAATCTTTCTATGCATCAGCGCTTACTCTGCTAGACGCGGATACTTTGAACTGAGTGCTAGTGGGTGGAAAGCACGTGGACGATATTCAATTCCCTTCAGACAACAGGGATCGGTCCTGGACAGGGTCGGTCCGTGGGGTCGGCCCTCTAAAGTCGGCTCGCACGGCAGGGCGGGACGACGGTGGCCGGTAGGCGGGCTCGAACGACGGAAGCAGGCAAAGCTACGGGGGTCGGCCCAACCACGGTGGTTCTCAGGGCTGATGCAAATAGCCTCAGGGAGAGAATGCGGCTGCGTCAGGCGGCAGATTCTCTTTAATGAGGTTAAAGGAGCAACAGGACTCTCGCAGTGGTCCCGGGTCCGGTGCAATAAAAGCACGAACAATGCTCTGGTTTTCCCTGGAATTCACAGGGCTCAGAGCGGCACCCGGCGGCTCCTTTCCCACTACGGCGGGACTAAGCATATGTGGACTCGGTATTGATCAAGTCCCTTCTCCCCGGCAACTGGGCAGATCTTACCCGCGGGGGTTGGTCCAGTCCTCCGGTGGCACGATGGGCTCTTCCGATCGGCACGACTGGTTGTAGCAATGCTGAGCTCCTCAGGCTCAGCGAAGGTCCTCCCTCTGGGCTTCTTCAACCATGCAGAGGCTTCCAGTATGCGTGCATGTATAACAGAAGCTAATAACAATAAGCTCAATGGCAAAGGCTGCTGCTCGAGAGTTACTCTCTCGAGCAAGCACAGAGACAAAGTAAATGAGGGGGCAACGTGTTCACCAACTGGGGTGACACTTATAGATTCCTCGAGGCTGGGCTTGACCAGTGGGCACTCTCATAAGCAACTGGCTTCAGCCTATAGAAAGCGTGAAGCTAGAATTATGCCCATACTTGGTGTCTGCACGAGCACTGCATGCGCTGGGTGCGTGCAAGCCTAGCTAATGCCTTGGCTTTTGTCTTCCTCCAAGGGAGGGGGAACTTGCCCACATGCTGGGACAAGATTCAGTACCGGGGCATAATGTGCCTTCACCACACCCTGTTAACCACGACTGATGATAGATGATGGAGAGCAGCTTGGCAAGCTCCTCTGCCAGCTCCCTCAGCACTCCTGAGTGAATCCCATCTGGCCCCATAGAATTGTGAGAGTCCAGGTGGCATAACAGGTCATTAACTGCTTCCTTCCTTTGGATAATGGCTCTCACTGTTAGAGACAAAGAAGTACCTCAGCCATAAAGGGTTGTGATGGTTTGGCCCTTCTTAGATTGACAGGGGAGAGGGGGAAATATAACAAAAGTTATAAGATAGAAACAAATTAATAATATTGATAAGCAAAGTGTGGTGGGTTAAAATTTTCCATTCACATTAACTAAGCACTACCAGCTCAATTGGAAGTAAACACAAGCTGTATTTGCAAAGCAAAACTACACTCTACAATGGAATGCAATGATTATGTATAAAATATACAGTATTTACAATATTGTACAGGTATTTGCAATCAGAAAAACAGCACAGAAACCTCCCTGGACTCCCTCTGGACTCCAGAGAGCAGAGGAGCTTCTCCACTGTCCCCAAAGCCACCTCATTTCCCCCTATCATTAGAAGAAAAGAGAAGCCATTAGGAGAAATTGTTAGTTCAAAGAAGCAATGTTAGCATCCTTATCTGCAAGGTCAGAAGTATTATCCTCCCCAGCACAATATCCATACCAGACCAGAAAAGAAAAGAAGGAATAAAGTAGAATGTGTAAGATTATTAGGGTACATCTGCCTCCATCCCACACATTCTAGCCAAAGAAATTAATTTAGAATAATCTTTTGTTTTCCCTTTAACACCCAATAGTGAATTGTTTATATTTTTATAGAATAGAATAGGATAGGAGTAGAAATTGGAATAGTGATAGAAATAGGAATAGGAATAGGAATAGGAATAGGAATAGGAATAGGAATAGGAATAGACCAGACCAGGTTGGAACAGACCTTCAAGATTGTGTCCAACTTATCATCCAACAACACCTAATCAACTAAACCATGCAACCAAGCACACTATCAAGTCTCCTCGTGAACACCTCCAGTGATGGTGACTCCATCACCTCCCTGGGCAGCCCATTCCAATGGGCAATCACTCTCTCTGTAGAATTTCTTCCTAAACTCCAGCCTAAAACTCCCTTGATGCAGCTTGAGACTGTGTCCTCTTGTTCTGGTGCTGGTTACCTGGGAGAAGAGACCAACCTCTGCCTGTCTACAACTTCCCTTAAGGTAGCTGTACAGAGCAATAAGGTCACCCCTGAGTCTCCTCTTCTCCAGGCTAAGCAACCCCAGATCCCTCAATCTCTCCTCATAGGGCTTGTGTTCCAAACCCCTCACCAACTTCATTGCCCTTCTCTGAACACATTCCAGCAAGTGAACATCCTTCCTAAACTGAGGGGCCCAGAACTGGACACAGTACTCAAGGTGCAGCCTAACCAGTGCAGTGTACAGAGGCAGAAAGACCTCCCTACTCCTGCTGGCCACACTGTTCCTGATGCAGGCCAGCATGTCATTGGTCCTCCTGGCTGCTCGGGCACACTGCAGGCTCATATTCAGCCTACTATCTACCAGTAACCCCAGGTCCCTCTCCCCCTGGCTGCTCCCCAGCCACTCTGACCCCAGCCTGTAGCACTGCCAGGGGTTGCTGTGGCCAATGTGCAGAACCCGGCACTTAGATGTGTTAAATCTCATACCATTGGATTCTGCCCATCTGTCCAGCCTGTTGAGGTTCCTCTGCAAAGCCCCTCTACCTTCCAGCAGATCAACTCCTGCCCCAAGCTTGGTGTCATCCGCAAATTTACTGATGATGGACTCAATGCCCTCATCCAGATCATCAGTAAAGATGTCACACAGCATGGGGCCCAGCACTGATCCTTGGGGCACACCACTAGTGACTGGCCGCCAGCTGGATGTGGCACCATTCACCACTCTCGGGGCTCGGCCGTGCAGCCAGTTCCTAACCCAATGCAGTGTGCTCCCGTCCAAGCCATGGGCTGACAGCTTGGCCAGGAGTTTGCTATGGGGGACAGTGTCAAAGGCCTTGCTGAAGTCCAGGTAGACTACATCCACAGCCTTCTCTACATCCACCAGACAGGTCACCTGATCATAGAAGGAGATCAGGTTGGAGAGGCAGGACCTGCCCTTCCTAAATCCATGCAGGCTGGGCCTGATCCCCTGGCCATCCTGGAAGTGCTGTGTGATTGCACTCAAGATGACCTGTTCCATAATCTTGCCTGGCACTGAGGTTAGGCTGACAGGCCTATAATTCCCTGGCTCTTCCAACCGGCCCTTCTTGTGGATGGGCACCATGTTGGCCAGCTTCCAGTCTTCTGGGACCTCTCCAGTGAGCCAGGACTGCTGAAAAATGATGGAGAGTGGCCCAGCCAGCTCATCTGCCAGCTCTCTCAGCACCCTAGGATGGGTCCCATCTGGTCCCATGGACTTGTGGGGATCCAAGCTGCTGAGGAGATCTCTAATTATCCCCTCCTGCAGCACAGGGGAGCTATGTTGCTCCCTGTCTCCGTCTGCCAGCTCTGCAGGCCCGCTGTCTGGAAGAAGTTCTGCCCTGCTATTAAAAATTGAGGCAAAGAAGGTGTTAAGTCCCTCCACCTTTTTCTCATTTTTTGTTACAACATTCCCTTCCATGTCCACCAAGGAGAGGAGGTTGTCCTTGCCCTTCCTCTTTCTATTAATATATTTATAGAAGGACTTTTTGTTGTCCTTCACAGCAGAGGCCAGTCTAAGCTCCAGATGTGCTTTTGCCCCCCTAATTTTTTTCCTAGATGACCTAGCAACGTCCTTAAACATTCCATGGGTTGCCTCACCTTTCTTCCAAAGATGGTGCAACCTCTTTTTTTCCCTTAGTTCTTTTAGAAGTTCATTAACCATCCAGGCTGGCCTTCTGCTCCAGCAGCTCATCTTCCGGCACATTGGCACAGCCTCTTCCTGCACCTTCAAGAGTTCTTCCTTGAAGTAGGTCCAGCTCTCCTGGACCCCTTTGGTTTTAAGTGCTGTTTCCCAAGTAACCTTGAGTTAGTTCCTTGAGTAGCCTCAAGTCTGCCCTCCGGAAGTCCAGAGTGGAGGTCTTCTTGGTGCCCCTCTTAGATTGACTGAGTACTGAAAATTCTATTATTTCATGGTCACTGGCCCCTAAACACCCTCTGACCACCACATCACCCACCAGCCCTTCCCTATTGGTGAAGAGGTCAAGCATAGCCTTACCCTTGGTAGGCTCACGCAGCACCTGGGATAAGAAGCTGTCCTCTATACACCATAAGAATCTCCTAGACTGCTTCCTCTCTGCTGTGTTGAGATCCCAGGAGATATCAGGCAGGTTGAAGTCACCCATGAAAACAAGGTCAGGTGATCTTGAGACAGCCTTAAGCTGCCTATAGAATGCTTCATCAACATCTTCATTCTGGTTGGGTGGTCTATAACAGACTCCAACCAGGATGTCTGCCCTGCTGGTCTTCCCTCTAATTTTCACCTACAAGCACTCAAACCGATCATCGCTGATATCAAGCTCAATGGCATCTAGTGCCTCCCTGATGTACAGGGCCACCCCTCCACCCCTTCTTCCTTGCCTGTCTCTCCTGTACCCATCTGTAGTGGGTTGAGAGAGAGAAGGCCCAGCTTTCCCTCCCCCATGAAGAAGGAAAAAAAAACCATGCCTGGTCCAGTCCAAGAAAGCAAAGGATATGCTATATTTACAAGCAAAAGTGAAATGCAGGTTGTATACACACAATATATACAATATTTACAATATATATGCAGAAATATACAGCAAAGAAAAAAAATACAGGAACAAAATTCCCTCCTCCAGACAGAGGAGTGTTTCCCCCCTGTACCCTGCTCGCTCCCTCTACCTCCTTTTTTTTCCCAAAAAGGGTTAGAGAGAGAAAAGGCAGATACTAAGGAAGAAAGTTCTTACTAGGCCCCCAAGCACATGCAGGATTAATGCTTATCTGGTGTTCAAGGTCAGAGCTCCAGCTAGTTGCCCAAAAGCAGACAAGCTGGAAAGGGAAAACAGAGAGGAACTGAGAAAAATTCCAACTGCACTAAAACTTAAAGTTGCATTCTACCAATCTACCAATGAAATTCATTTAGAATATCTGAATGTTTTCAAAATACTGATCCAGAGTGTCCTAGCACTGCCTTTTTCTTAAAGGCACAGCCTCAAACGGTCACACCATCCATTGCAGCGCTCCAGTCATGAGTCGCCCCACCACGTCTCTGTGATGGCAACTACATCATAACTTTCCTGCTGGAACAAGGCTTCCAGCTCTTCTTGTTTGTTGCCCATACTTTGTGCATTAGTGTACATGCACTTCAGCCGGGCTGCTGGTTTCACCCCTGACTCCAGCTTACCACCCTCAGACTCCTGTCTACGGGGACTGGTTTCAGACCCTTCTCCCTTCAAATCTAGTTTAAAGCCCTATCAATGAGACCTGCCAATTCCCTTCCTAGAATCTTTTTACCTTTGGGGGATAGGCCATTCTCATACACTGTGATCTTTCCTCTCCTCTGGGACAGATGTACTCCATCTGTTGCCAGCTGACCTGGTGCAGTAGAAAGTTCTTCAAGATCGAAAAGCCCAAAATTATTTTGACTGCACCAGCCTCTAAGCCACTTGCTGATTATAGCTGCTGACCTGTTCCTTCTTGTATTCCCTCCTGCAACTAAGGGTATAGACGAAAAAATGATTTGTGCACTTGACCCCTCAACCAGATCTCCCAGGGCCTTCTACTTTTCTGCTTGAAATCTGCAGCTAAATTTTAAAGGCATAGCCTAAAACTGCCTCACAAAGCAACAGACTGTGTGGAAGCAAAAGAGAAGAGAGATGTTAATCTCTGCTTCCTATCAACACATAGTGGTCAGTCTTGGAAAGCAGAGCTTTCTACACATAATGGCTCCTCTGGAGGACAAATGCCATGTACAAATATGCCATGCTTCTTGCTTTCACTTTGTTCTTATATTTGAGCTGATATTATATGGTGTGGACTACCCCTTCAGCAGTTTGGGTCAGTTGGCTTGGCTGTGTCCCCTCAAGATCTTGCCTCTCCCTTAGCATACTCTCAGGGCAGGGAAATGTTGGAAAAATATCGCCTAGAAGCTTGTTCAGTAGCAGCCAAAATTCTCATGTGTTATGTGCAAAACACAGCACTACAAGGATGCTTTGAGGAGAATTAAATTCAGCTCAGCCAAACCCAGTACAAGGGTAGACATGTTCCTTGGGTTTCTTTTTAATGCCAACATATTTGTTAAAACCTTTTTACTTATCTGTTGTGACAGCAGCCAAGTTGAGTTCTAGTTGGCCTTTTGCATCTCTCAAGTTCTTTCTGCATGATCTAGCTATATCCCTGTTCTTCTCTTGAGTTGAGTGCCCTTCTTTCCACAGATGGTAAACCCTCCTTTTTTTTCCTGAGCCTCTGCCAGAGCTCCCACTTTAGCCTGCCTCTGCACCTCTAAGATTTCTTTCCTGAAGAATGTCTAGCCTTCCTGGACCCTCTCGTCCTTAAGGACTGCCTCACAAGGGAACTCTTAACTAGTGTCCTAAACAGTTTGAAGTCTGCCCTCTGGAAGTCCATGGTAGTGGTTTGACTGACCTCTCACCTTAATTCACCAAGAAGCAAGAATGCTATCATTTCATAATCATTATACTGAAGGTGGCCTCCAACCGCTTTATCACCCACCCAACCTTCTCTGTTTGTAAGCAGTAGTTCTAGTGAGGCACCTCCCCTGCTGGGCTCCCCTGGTAGGCTCATTTGCCATTTGGTAGGCTCATACATGTCAGGAAAATTTTCTTCCACACTCTTCAGGAACCTCTTAGATTGTTTATTCTCTGCTATGTTGTATTTTCAGCAGACATTCAGCAAATTGAAGTACATCTGCAAATTACATCTGTGGAAGAACAGGGAAGGAGTTGGATGTGGGTTTATTGCTTTAAGTCTTGTTTTGAGATTAATGAGAAAGTGCTCATGATGCCTAGGAAAGTTCTTTTGCATGCTTCTGTACTGCAATGCATATTTCTCAAGCATTTAATGAGTAAATAAACAAACATGGACTGTGGTAATTTCAGTATGAATTATTTCACTGTGGGTTGAAAGAAATGCAAGAACAATTGATGGTTAACTACAGAGATTTAGTCCACATGAAAGGAAAGCTGGTTATAGAAGCAAGTATAAGGCAAAGCAAGACTTAATAGTCTTCAGGTATGTGCATGCCATCACTGATCACTTCAAACTAATTTACTTAGGGAAACCAGTAGGTACCAAACTGATAACTGAAAACACTAATTCCTCAACTCTTTGCTAGTCTGTAACACTAAAAAAATATAATAGTATTTTATTTTTAAATGGACTTTTTTTAAAAAAAAATTTATAAATTCTTTATAAAGCTGTGAACAATGAAAATAGAAAAGCTATGTATTCATTTGTTTGGATTCCTAGGTGCAGTACTTTTGCAGTGCTGAGTACAGTTGTCCTTCCTATGCTTACTTTTTCTTGGTGAAATATTTGGGAGTTTTTAAAATAAAGTGATACAAATAACGGTATTTTAAAGAAAATTTGCCAACCTTTGCTTGCATGTTTATTCTCAGTATTTTCATCCTACTTGGGGTTTCAGTAGACAGTATTTTTTATTAAGTTGTCACATTTTTTTAAGTACTTTAAGGTCTAATGTTTTATTCCCTTCAAATTAAATGTTTTAAAATACTGACACAGGAATAAAGTGATGTAAATAATAATTATGTGTATTATAAAGTTTTTCAGATAATAATAGTTATAAATCAGTTTAATTAGTATTAAGAAATCAAGCAGCTGTAGTATTCCAGTTTTACCCAATAACTTTATTATTATAAAAAAATGTAAGCCAACCTGCAACAGTCACTGTTATTAAATAAATCAGTGAACAACTTCCATCTGCTAGTTAATTAATTACCTCAGAATGAATGTATGTTAAAATACAGCTTTAGAATTTAATAATTTAAAATATTGTATTTTCAAAGATATTGGCACATTGCATGTCGCATACATTAATACAGTTCCTTTTTTTACTATTTTTTACTGGTGCTAATCTCTAGGTTCATTCTAATTTTTATTTTTTTTTTCTATCATCTTGTGGCCATTTTAGGCTTGTGCCTTTAGGAAAGGGACAGTTACTGGAACACTCTGGCTGAATGGTTTGGTGTAATAATGAAAACAAAGATATTCTAAACTAATTTCATTGGTAGAATGCAACTTTAAATTTTTAGCTTTAGTTCAGTTTGAATCTCAGTCAGTTCAGTCTGTCTGTCTTTTTCAGTCTCTTTGAACAGCTGCTGTCTTTCCTCTGTGCTGGACGGAGTTGACCTTGAACTAACTGAGCTAACCAGATAAGAAACTAATTCTTGCATACACTTTGAGCTAACAGAATTTCCTCCTTTTCTCTCTAACCCTTTCTGGGAAAAAAGGGAGGAAGGGGAAGAAGGGGGTATAGTTAGGGGAACCCTCCCCACTGGAGGAGGAAAAGGTTTGCTGTGTTACGTTCTTTGCTGTATGTTTTTGTATATATTGTAAATACTGTATATTGTGTATATAGTCATCTGCATTTCATCCTACTTGTAAATATAGATTATCCATATTTTTGCTTTTCTGAGTTAGTTGTGGTTTCTTTGTGTGTGTGGGAGAACTGAAATTTCTCTCACCACCACACATCTAATCATGTTTTTCTAACTTTTATATCTTAACTTTTTTCAAGGTATGTTTACAATCATGACAATGTAGGAGAGATTACAGTAAATTGTTACCACTTTATGCATTATCCTTTATGCATTACTTTATATCCCAGTTTTAATTGGGCATAAATAACATTTTGAGTCTATGGGTTAATTTTCATAGATTTCCAGCATTTATTAATTGCTTGATTAGGAAGTCATCATCAGTTTACTCAAAATACTGAATGAAGAAAATGAGGTTAGATATATGAAATAATGTTTTTTATTTTTCAGAGTGTTGTCCTGAATGGACAAAAAAAGCCTCAAAATTACTCTGAATCAGACAATAAGGTAGAAGTTAGTAGATCTGGTTCTTTAGGCTTGCCTGAACATGTTTCAGAGCCAGAATGAGCCAGGTGGGCATGCTTTTGGCCACGTTTGGAAAGAAGGTTTTCTGTAGGTTGCCATACCAGGGTTTTATCCCTAGATCTGTGTTGCTACTGGCCATTATCGCCTCGGGAAATCTATAAGTATCAGTCCAAAGAGCCAGAGTGTCATCTTGCAATTGTCCACGCTCTGGAAGGAGCCACAAGCTTCGCTTGGAAGCTGAACTGTGTTTCAGTTTACCCAGAGAAGACAGCAAAGACTCCTCGCTATTTTCAGCGTTGTAAAGCCCTGAGGACAGATACGCGTCTTGCCGAGCCGAGAGGCAAAACCCCAGAGGAGCTGAGTCCCCGGGACAGTTTAGTTTGACTGGAGAAAGGAATGAGCACTGCTACAAAAGGATTACAGCCGAGAAACCTCCTCTCTACAAAGCTTGCAGCTACAAATCCTTTGGGAACAAATCCTGCCTCAGTAATAAGCCGCAGACACCAACAGAAAGTGAAACAGTGCTCCTGCAGCTTCCACGTGGTCGGCGCCATTTTGGTTTGTCTAGATCTCAACATGTGCCACAAGGTGTCAGGATCAGTGAGTAATTATAGTATCTGATTTTTATAAGCATCTATTTAAGGTCTGTTGCCTTAGGTAATTCTAGAGTTCCCCCCCACGTTGTGGGCAATCGCCAGCTTCATTGCCGAGGTTCCTTTTCTTTACAGTTTAAAGTGCTGTTTGTTGTTTCTAGATTTTTTTACATATTGTTTAAATTGTTCCTTGTTCCTGCTGATGAGGTATCTGTTCCACAACCAAACCCCTCGAATCTGTAAATAGGTTTTGATTAGTGTTTTTTGCGGGATTTTTGTGATTAATAAAATTATTTTTTTTTTTTATTAATTGCTTCACTTATTGAACATTAATATACCCTTTTATAGACCACAAGAAGTGTCCAGGAAGTTCAATTAACTTATTTTAGTCTTTTTTTTTTTTTTTTTACAAAGTAAAAATTAGGATTTTAAGAGCAGCACCTATTTTATTCACCAAAAAGAGGCATTTAGGCATCTATATTTTACAGTTTTTTGTTGTGGTTTCTTTTTTCCCAACACATTTGTGTAGATGAAAAATGTCATAGATAATCACTTGAACCACAAGAGTCTAGTACATCTCTTTATTACATTTTTTTTTTAATTGACATTACATTATCTATAAATTATTTCAAAGATTTTGAGTACAAATCTGTCATCTTCTGGTATGGGATAAAACCTTGTACATAGTGACAGACACTAATCTCTGGAAATGGTTTTGTGTTAGTACATCTAATTTTCTTCCCCTCATGATCCCTAGCTTATTTTTGTGGCCTTTTCCCCACTAACACCAATATTCAAGGGGACAGTTTTTGAATGCTGTTGCTATCCCAGCAGTGTATGAAAAATGTATCTGAAGTGCAGGGTTGCAGGTCTTTTGTGCCAGAAATTTGTAATGATGTCTTCCAATGCAGGGGTCTAAATAATTTCTTGTATTCTGAGAATGGTGTTTTGATTTGGATTAAATTTATGAAGCTGGAATTATAAAAATATAGTGGGGCTTGTCTTCCTCCCTTAGTGGGATCATGAAGAATGAGTCCTGGACATCCAGGGTGGCCATCCACAAGTGGGATGTAGCCTGAAGGACTTTGACCACTGAGGTCAGGTTAGGCACTGCAGCTGCAAGACAAAGAGTATTGGCATTTAATTTCCTATAATCTATAGTGAGCCTCCAGAGCCCATCTGCTTTTTTAACCCACCAGACTGGGGAATTATATGGAGAGTGAGTGTTATAGATAATCTGCCTCCTCTCCAGGTCAGCAATCACTTCAGTGCTGCCTTTCTTGGCTGCTGCAGGTAAGGAATATTGAGGCACACAAGCAATGCCAGCTTGGGGTAATGCTGAAGCCATCTGTAGGGTGTTACATGAGCTGTTCTCACCCTTTTTGATTCCACCCCATAGAGGCCAAAGCTCCAAAGAGACCCATTTGGAAGGGGCCATCTCTTGCCAGCCAGCACATCAAAGCCCAGTAGATTCCCCAGGTTAGGGCTAAGAGCTACCTCCACCAAAGTCCTCCATTTATCTCCCAGAAGCCACCCTTTTTTTTTTTTTTTTTTTTTTTTTTTTTGCTAAATAGCAAAAATTAGGTGCTCCAGTAACACACAGTACTTTTATCTTTTCATGGGACGGCTGTATCCCCAGGCTCTTAGCCAATTCTAAATTTAGGGTGCTTATCTGAGCACCAATGTCAAGAATTTCACAGCTGTTCTATTTGGACTGGTTGGGGTTAAAATAAAAGGTTCTCCATTATCAAACCACTAGCATACTCTAATGAAGTAGTGGGGCTGGCCTGTTACCTTCACCACCTCCTTTAGTTGTTATCTCCTGCCAGCAGGGAGTAAAAGGGTTAACTCCCTTCTCTGGAGAAGCAACAGGAGCCTCCATGGGGGGGGGTCTGCCTCCTGGGCTTGCTGTGGCTAAACCTGCCTTTGGTTTTTAATGAGAGCACGAAAATTTTAATTTATAAGTCAGACACTGGCTTTAAGGACACCTCAGGCACCCCCAGAGCTAGCACCTGCTTGTACCAGCCCTCTCAGAGTGAATATGACCTGTGGGATCCATGGGGACAGTTTCTTAAGTTGTCCTGATCCTTGCCCCTGTTTTGTCCAGAGTGGCATCGCCTGGACATATCTGGACTGATAGGGGGACTTGTTGAAGCAGGGGACGGTTTTATGGCACGAGCAACTGGCTTGTCCCATGGCACTGCCTTGTCTTTGCTATTACCAGAACTGCTATGGCTTCTCAGTCTGCAGTTTTGAAAGCTTTCAATGGATTATATCTCTCCTCCTCCTCTGTTTCCTTTTTCTGTAAAAGAAGAAAACAAATCATTTTTTTAACTCCATTTTTCTATTTCCTCTCAGATGCTAGGATTTGATTGTGAGTTTGTAGGGGATTACACAGTATAACTTGTTAACTACATCACCATGATTGTTTTCAAAGACCACTGCTGAGGTATTTGAGAATCCTTAACAACAGCTTATCAAAAACATTTACATTCCTTTGACCCTAAATTAAGTGGTTTTAAAGATAATAGCCACTTCTGTCTTCCTTGATCTTGTTGAGAGGCCTACAAAGATTTGTTTACATGACTGAGTTTTTGCCAGTTTACACAAATCACTGAGATCATAGCTGAATCATTTTATGTTACATAAAACATACGTGTAACATAAAAGCCCAGGGAGTATATTAATTATTTTTATTCTTTTTTGTCTGGTCTCTTATTTTGGTAAAAGGCAAAACAGATTTTAAAAGTTCTTGTATATTTGCAAACAGTTGGACTCCAGAGGTCCCTTCCAACCCCTACCATTCTGTGACACTTTGAGACTTACTGGGAGAAAGCTTTACTTCTTTGAGTTTATTGGAGTAACAATGTGTTTAGTGCAGTTTACTTGTCCCTGCAGCACTACCTTTAATAAATTGCAGGCATAAATTCTTTCTTTAGGACTCTTTTTCTAGTAGACCTACTGGGTTAAGAAGGGTTTCCAAAGGGTACAGGAAGTCAAATATTCACACTGTACAAACCTAATCTGTTGAAGAATGGCTTAGAGAGAGAGGACATGGATCCCTAGAAGCGTTACACAATCCAGGCTTTGACGTTGATCATAAATATATTGCTATGGTATGGTATGATAAGTATGTAAGTAAAATTTAGGTTGGTAAGCTTAGGCCCTTAGCATAGGTTAGGCTGTTAGCATAAGTATTGGCCGAGCTGGAGGTCAGTCAGCAAGATCAGCAAGCTCTCAAGGACGGCCTGTCCTTGAGAACTTGTTAAACAACTTGGGTGGAGCTGAGAGCCGGGTAGAAGAGGAAGTATAGCCGCTGTGCAAAACCACAAGTAGGAGTATGTGAGCACGACCTTTAGGTTAGAACCAATAAGAGAATGACAAGTAGGCATACATTATTGTATGGTTGTAAAAGTCTGATGCAAACCCAATAAAGTTGAACTTGCTTTATCACTCACACAGAGTCGGTCGCTTGTTCTGCCGCGGGAAGTTTCCTCCGCAGGTGGCGCCCAAACAGGGATGAAGATACAAAGAAATTGTTGGAGGACGCGGCTCGGACGCAGTGCCGGTAGCAGCGACCAGAGGGCATCTCGAAAAGAGGATTGCCTAGACCAATTGGTAGGAGGTCTGCACTGTCCGAGGAGGGCTACCACTGTGGAAGGACACGGGATTGCGGATCGACGCAGAGCTGCATAGGAACGAACACGGACATGGAACGTAGAAGGATGTGGAACAGAATAGCGCGCAATGGATAAAGAGGTAGCTCTCTCCTTATTACAACGCTTTTTAGAAAAGCGGAAGGTAGAGTTCCTGCTGAAGCACTTACTGGGACTGTTAGCATTTGGAGCAGCCAAGGGCTGTTTTGCCACCCCCAAGTCTTATTTTCATGAGGAGGAGTGGAGAAAGTATGGAAATATACTTTGGGACTTAGTCATAAATGAGGATAAGAATGCCCAGAAACTCATGAAGCCATGGTGAGAGACAATTAACTGTATAAAGAAATGGAAAAAGAACTAGCTGCTGTGGCGACTCAACAGCTTGACCCCTCTCAGCAAAATAATACAGAGGGACTGTTTGGCCTTGGGGACGATTATATGGCTAAGTCACCCATGGGCTGTCCTATACCCGTTGTTCCACCTAACAGACTGCCTTCTCCAGTGAGTCCGCTTTCATCACCCTCGTGTCCAGCACCACAAACATTTTCTTGTCAAGAAGAAGAATTTCCAACGCCACCAACAGCGCCTCTCCCACTGCTTAGTGTCAAGATCAGTTTTCAAGTAGAGCAATAAGTGTGGTACTAGTGATGGTGATAGTGATGAGGAGCTATCTGGTATGACCAATAAATTGATATTAGGGGGAAAGAAAAAGGAAGGGGTCCAGCAGCGGGCTCAGAAACCAGTAGAGGAGCCTGTGAGTAGAGTCTCTTATAGGCGATATAATAGGGTGGACTGGGCAAAAATGACTAGGGAGGCAGCGAAGGGAGGTGACTTTAAGTTCGTATAAGACTTAACAGCACAGACTTTTCCCATGGTGTATACTCGGGACCCTCTGGACAATATGTTAGGAGAACACCATCCATTAGATTGGAAAATATTGTCACAACTAAGGGCAGCAGTAAATGAGAGCGGCATGCATGGTGAACCTGCACAGCAGATGCTGAATTTTATTTGATCTGCTGGCATTCTTTGCCCTGAGGATATTAAGACCATAATGCATCTAATATTGTCTCAGTCACAGGTACTATTGTGGCAAGCTCATTGGCAAAGACAATGTGAAATTAGTAGAGCCACACCTCGTGAAATCAGCGATCCCTTACATGGGGTGATAGTGGCTCAACTAATGGGAACAGGGCATTTTGCCACCACGGATATATAGGTCCGCCTCGGGCCAGAGGTGAATATGGAGAGCATGTGGACAGCAATGAAAGCCTTACAGCTAGTAAAAACTGCTCCATTAGTACCATCATATATGTCAGTTAAGCAAGGTACAGATGAGCCGTTCGCTGATTTTGTGGATAAAGTTTGTAATGTGATTAATAGGGCTGATGTCCCAGATCACATGAAAGGGGCCCTACTTAAGTAGTGAATACTTGAGAATTGTAATGCAAAAACCAGAACTATATTGGTCACATTACTGAGTACAGCTACAGTTAAGGACATGTTGGACAGAATGTCCCAGGTTCCAGTTGGAGCCCAGGTGTTTGTCTTAGAGACCATTCAGCAGCTTGGGAGAGAAATAGCCAGTGCACAAACACAGGCATTTGCCACACTAGCTCCGCTCAATCCACCTAGACAGGAGGAGAGAAGAGATATTAAAAGAAGTGGGGTTAAGTGCTTTAGATATGGGAAAGAAGGTCATGTAAAACGGGAGTGTAGATCTAAGGTGTGGTGTCAGAACTGCAGATCAGGCACCCATAGCACCGCAGTCTGCCGGTTGGGAACCGGGAGGCATAGCACAAGAGGCAGCTGTGTGACGGCAATAGTAGCGGCCCCAACCCAGTATCTCGATCCCAACTCCAGCCAGCAACAAGCGGGAGCATCAGGTTGGACCTGGCAAACAGCAATAGGTTACACTCTCATCAATAAGCGCCCACAAAAGGTCCCTACTAATGTTAAAGGACCACTCATCATCAATGGCCAACCACAGGGAGCCTTGCTTTTTGGCCGGTCCTCCAGTGGTTTGAGGGCACTATTTGTTTTGCCTGGCGTGATTGACGCGGATTAACTGGACTCATACAAATTGTTGTACAAACCAACTTTCTGCCTATACACATACCTGTTGGAAGTAAGATTGCCCAGCTGGTCCTGATCCCTAATTTGGTGGCCGACATGCAGGCAGCGTCACCGCCCGTCCCTGGGGACCATGGTTTTGGCTTGACTGGAGGATTGGTACTGTTTACAATGCCTATGAACTGGTGTCCTGTTGTCAATGCCGGTCTGTCAAATGGATACCAACAAATTTGGTTGCGACTTCTTTTAGACACTGGGGCTGATCTTACTATTGTATCAACAACAGAATGGCCAACGGACTGGCCCTTGCAGGAAACTGATAGAGGGGTTGAAGGAGTATATGGGACAGCGACGGTGCAGCGGAGCACGCAACGGATCACTATAAAAATAGAGGACAGGACAGCTTCTACGTATGTGACTGTAATGCCTTTGCTGACAGGAGTCAACGCCTTAATTGGACAAGATGTTCTAGACCAAATAGGAGTGGTTCTCACCACCATTGATTCACCTTTTCCCTCACGGCCACTGCCATAATGCCTTTCCCAATCCGGCTGAAGTGGCTGTCAGATAAACCAGTATGGATTGAGCAGTGGCCGTTAAAGAAGGAAAGGCTACTTCAAGCTAAAATCTAGTTCAAGGGCAGCTGGAGCAAGGACATGTTTGACCATCTACAAGTCCCTGGAATATGCCCATTTTTGTGATTCCTAAGAAGTCTGGGAAGTTTAGGCTGCTTCATGATCTAGGGGCTATTAATGCTCAAATGCAAAGTATGGGAGCCCTTCAACCCGGCCTCCTGAATCCTGCTATGATTCCTGAGAACTGGCACATCCTTACCGTTGATCCCAAGGATTGTTCCTTTACAATCGCACTGCATCTAGACAATTGTGAAAGGTTCGCTTTTACAGTGCCTGCCATCAATCGTGAAGGACCTGCTGACCGATACGAGTAGGCAGTCTTACCACAGAAAATGAAAAATAGCCCCACACTTTGTCAACTGTTTGTGGACTCTGCTCTAGGACCAGTTTGTAGCGCTTGGCCAGATGCTGTGATATACCATTATATGGATGATATTCTAGTGGCCCAACAGGAGCCCTTTACTGAGCAGCAGGTACAATTTCTCTCATGTTGTATGAAGAGGTGTGGATTTGTAATTGCGCCCAAGAAAATACAGAGAGAGCCTCCATGGAAGTATTTGGGCTGGCAAATCACTCAAAGTCAGATAAGACCTCAAAAACTTACTCTGCGCACAAACATTGCTACCCTTAATGATATACAGAAATTCATGGGCGACCTACAATGGTTACAACCCATTGTAGAATTTACCAATGATGATTTGGAACCTCTAAGACCCTTTGTAAGGCAGCTCACGCCATTTTACCTAGGCTGCAGCTGGGGATGAAAGAGAAAGTGGAGACCCCACATGGGCATTTTATAGGGGAGCAGGGCATTATGGGATTGAATACCTGCCTGTGACCACCCCCTGGGCTGGGCCCACCAGTAGGGACCTCCCAGGTGTGTTCTGTGCAGTGGCATCCGAGCCAGCACCCAGCCTAAACCACCACACGCCACCCCTTATTCAAGACCATAATCCCTGCACCCAGAACATACCATCAAACTAGAACTCTTCTGATGACATGTCTAGCAACAGTCCAGGTCTTCATCTGGGTGTCCTTCCACACAGTCTCTCATTCATGCTCAAGTACCAGTTCATTCCAGTTCTTCTTCCTCATATGATGGAACCTCCCAGCGACACAGAGTCATTCTCCTGCAGTGTGAATTCCTTGTGGACTTGTTGGGACATCCTGGTCACCTGGCAATACCTCACAACTTCTCAGCCGAGCCTTTGTTTGCTTTTATAGTTAATCAGCGGCTTTTTCCACCCCTGGGGCAAGCCGGTCGGCGCAACAACCGCTTTTCTCCATCCCTCCAGGGAGCCTCAGCCGACTGCTTCCAGCTGCGGTCCGAAACTACACAAAGGCACATCGCCGGCATATCACAGGCACATTGCCGGCACATCACAGGCACATCGCCTCCCCCCGGGGGGTTCGCGTACCGAGGCATCACCGCATCCGATTCACAGCCATTCCCCAGCAGAGGGGCAGCTGCAGCGCAACTCGCTGAGAAGAGAAGAGGCGGAGCCAGGTGCTTGGCGCCATTCTCGGAGCATGTCTGAAAATACCAGGGAAAAGTTTTACAGCTGCCTCTGCCGCTTGAACGCAGCCCAGCTCGGCAGTGCCGCCGCCGCTTGAATGCAGCCGGCCCGGCCCCCGCCGTCTCTGTCGCCACGATGCAGAGTCCAAGTCACCTCCACCCCCTTGGGTTTCGGAAGCCATCGCTTGTCCGCTCGCCGCAGGAGGCCATCCCCCGCAGCGGCCGCGGGCCGACCCTGCTCTGCTTGCCGCTGCCCCCTCCTCCACTCCGCTCCCTGCCGCTCGTTGCTCCACAGAGAACAAGGAGGAGAAGGCACGTCTCGCCTTCTTAGGCTAGTTGAGCATTTTTAAGCCACTCCGGGCAGAAAGTTACAGAAAGAGCTACCCCTCGCTGTTCCCAAGCAACACGAGGGACTTCCGTGCTATCAGCATGCACCAGGAGTCCTGCAGTCCACAGGAGAGTTCACACAGTCGTCCCGGCAACAAAACTTGAGCCCCCGACTTGCAAACCCAAACCGACGTCCAGAACTAAATTTAAACTCTCCATCTTTTGCAATCGATCTGCAGAGTGGGCACAGCAGCCAGCCCCACGTTGGTGCGCCAAAATGTAATGGGTTGGGGCAAACCCCCCTCCCCACCACAGGGCAGAAACAATGACTCAGACAAAGGGATTGCAAAAGTAATGGAAAGTTTAAATAGGAAAACGATTTAAAAACAAACAGCAATGAAAGCTTTACAGAGAACCACAAGCACTGTGGCAAAGAGAGAGATCCCAGAACATACCCAAGAACATCCCATCCCCACCTGGGGGTACACCCAAACCCCCCCAGGGCTCTTTCCTCCCCCCCAACCCAGCCTTGGGCCTGGGCAGGCCCAAGGGAGGCGGCTCACGCCATTTTACCTAGGCTGCAGCTGGGGACGAAAGAGAAAGTGGAGACCCCACATGGGCATTTTATAGGGGAGCAGGGCATTATGGGATTGAATACCTGCCTGTGACCACCCCCTGGGCTGGGCCCACCCGTAGGGACCTCCCAGGTGTGTTCTGTGCAGTGGCATCCGGGCCAGCACCCAGCCTAAACCACCACACCCTTGCTACAGGGTACTGACCCTGCTGCTCCTGTCTGGCTTTCTACAGAGCAACTTGATGTTATCTGCACATTAGGGTCACTGATTGCACAACTGATTGTTGAGATCCGGACTTACCAGTGGATGTTACTGTGCTCCAAGGACAAAGACAGCTCCTAGGTGCATTGACACAATGCAAAAAGATAAAGAGGGATGATCTGGAGTGGGCCATTCAGAACTCTCCCACCCTGCAGCTCAGCCTGTTATCATCTCCGAGCCCACTGGATGTACAATCATTAGCTTTGTCTGTTTTGAAATAGATGGCCCAACAAGAGTGGATTGTGCCATTAAAGAGGAGCAACAAGCCACTAGCAAATGCAGTTACAGTTTTCACGGATGCTGGACAGAAGGTTGCGAGGCGCAGCAGCAACCTGACAGGAAAATGGACAATGGAAACACAAACTCTTGGAAGCAGAAAAAGGGGACTCCTTACAGACTCTTGAACTTGCTGCCATTGTTTGGGCCTTTTCAAAGTGGTTACAAAGCCCTTTGAATGTGGTCACGGACTCTCTTTATGTGGCAGGAATCATGGAATGTATAGAAGATGCAAGGATCAGAGAAGTCAAGAAACAAAGACTGTTTGAACTGTTACATGCATTACAGGCTACAATTAGCCAACGTTCATTGCCATATGCAGTAATACACATAAGGAGTCACAAATGGGCAGAAAGCCTAGGGGAGGGAAATGACAGAGCTGACAAATTGGTTGCCCTTTCAGCACCACTAAACGAGTTCACTATGGCTAGGGAAGCACATGCCACCTTTCACCAGAATGTAAAGGGATTACATAGACAATTTAAGATTACCATGGCGAAAGCGAGGGTGATAGTGCGGGCATGTCCTAGCTGTAGCAAACATGGGCCAGGTCTTGGTGTGGGGGTAAACCCCAGAGGATCTGGCCCCCTAGAACTGTGGCAAATGGATGTGACTCATGTTAGTGCATTTGGCAAACAGAAATATGTTCATGTTGTCATAGACACATACAGTAAATTTGTCTGGGCCACGGCTCACACGGGGGAAAGAGCCTTGCATGTACAAAGGCATTTGACGGTTTGTTTTGCCATTATGGGAATTCCAAAGAAAATAAAAACAGATAATTGGCCTGCTTATACTAGTGAAAGAATTAGAAAGTTTTGTCAACAAAGGGGAATTCAACATGTTACAGGAATTCCAAATTCACCCACAGGTCAGGCCACAGTAGAACGTATGAATCAGACATTGAAACAATACTTGGAAAAATATCCAGAAGTACAGGACCTGCAAGAAAAGCTAGCCAAGGCCCTTTTTGTAATGAACCAAGTATGTGAGTACAATCTTTAGGTTAGAACCAATAAGAGAATGATGAGCAGGCATACATTATTGTATGGTTATAAAAGTCTGATGCAAACCTAATAAAGTTGAACTTGCTTTATCACTCACATTGAGTCGGTCGCTTGTTCCGCCGTGGGAAGTTTCCTCTGCACTAACCTGAAAACTCTTCTCCAGTGTGTTTGACAAACATTGTTCGTTTTGTACTTAGTAACCCTCAAACTAGAGCTGTTAACTTATATGATGAAGTTAGCCTGGATAAGTACAAGTGAAAACAGTTTTAAATGGAAGTCAACATACCTTCAAGTATAACTTGGTGAGGATAGTGTATGTTAAGAAGATGAAAAAAATAATATTAACCATTTCCTCATCCCACCTTCTCAAGAGTGGTTGCCTACCCATCCTAACAATCACTTTTACCCCTTCATCACTTTCAGGGAGTATGCTACAGTGCACAGAGACTACCTTAAAACAGCAGAAGGAAGAGGATGCAGGGTTCTGTATCAAGAGCTATCCCTTTCTTCCAGCCCAGGTGTGTGTGGGCTCCTTTATAATTGCCACTTTGTTTTTATGTGAAACTAAAAACAGACCATTACCTTCTGGGTTGGTTGACAAAGGTATCATAGAGACTTAAAAAGGAACCTGTGTTGATGGAAATGTGTAACTAGGTAAAATAGAAATGGGCCTTAAAGACTCCAGGTCATAAAGAAGGTTTCAAAACTACAATACTGATGTAAAATGTAACCTTTTAGCACTGAGACACATACCTACCTATGGTCAAAAATCAGCTGTGAAAATTTAGAATATATGATAGTATAGTGTCATCTTAATTACTGGGATTAAAATTGTTCTAATTCCTGTCAGTTTTAAACTTGTGAGGCCAATAGATCTGTAAAGCCATTTGCCAGAGATCTTTTTAGAAAAGAAAGGTGCGAAACTATTACACTTAATAACCATGTGCAAGATGATATGTCTCAAAGCATCCTGAAATTCCTGTACCACAACTCATAGTCCTGTTTTGGAAGTGAGGAGCCCAGAGGGTGGCAGTGAAGGCAAAGTTATCCAGTTTCATCCTCTTAAGGAATTTATATGAATCTGCAATTAATATATGACAAATATGAATATTAATAAAAATATTAATAACCTTTATTAATATAACCATGTGCCCAAAACTTATTAAATAGGGTCAATGTACGGTTAGCATATATATTTACAACGAGAATGTACAGTATTTAGGCAAATACAACTATTTTAACAATTTAAGCAAACCAGAGGTACAATAGAAAGAGAGAATCCCCGGGAGCAAAGTGACACAGCAGGGGAGACTTGACAAGAACCATTAAGTCAAGAAGGCAATGAATTACTTACTCACAGCTGATTCCACCCAAGCAGGGAGTACTGCTGCTGTGTATTAGCCATCGAGGCTTTTGGGGGCACTTGTGCACCAGGCATGGCTGGTTGCCAGCAGGAATGCCACCTGGTCTTGGGGCTGTTCTGGTTTCAGCAGGACAGCAGGCTGTTTATGACACTTCTCGCAATAGGCTCTTGCATCTTCTTGGGCAAACTGAGGCACAGGAAAATTCTAGTTGCAATGGGAAGCAAGACTTGCCTCCAGCTCCTAAGCTCATGGCTTCTCTAGTTTGCCGTGCATAGGCTCATGGCAACCATCCCAGGCGCTGGCCCAGGCAACTCAAGGCAAGGCCACTCGAGGCAGCTTCAAGCAAGGCAGGTCCAAGCAGGCAAGCAAAAGCAAGGCAAAGGTGACTAGAAATCAGCCTGTATCTTGCCGAGATTCAATTGGGCCAATAGGGCAACTGAAGCCAGCAAACAGTCACCCAATGAAAAGGGGTTCTGCCAGGCTGTGTCCATGCAAGGCAGAAACATAGGCCTGGTCAGGGAGAACCAGTGGCCAGTACACGTGCTCTTGCCCCAGAAGGAAACTTGTTTACCCAGACATGTTGGGGCCTTTCTTCTGTCACTTTTCCCACATTACCCCAACTCCTGCGGAGGGAGAGGAAAGATGGGGACCATGTCTAGACATACCAGGGCCTGTCTGGGTTTGTGCTGGGCCCATTCATCCCTACCATGAGACATGCAAACATTTCTCACTAAGACAAAACATGCTGAGACATTTTAGAAACCACCAGGTTATCAGTGGTAGAAAGAAACTGATTGAGGGATAAAGGAAAATTTCTTTCTGTCTCCAGCTGCATGCGAGAGAGATCTGAGATCAATGTAATCACTATGGTATTTTGCACAGGTACAGGTCTTAGTTTCATAATGTCTCGTACTGAAGGAGACTGAAGGTGATTGAAGAATAATATATTGGGAATTAGTGGTAGCTATGATAGCTGATGCTGGCTGATAGACAAAAATTATGGCTGTTTCTTTATTCCTACACTAAGGAAGTTATTAAAGGGAAGAAAACTCTTCAAATCCAAATTTAATTGAAGGTGCCTGCATTTCATTTAGGCACATTTCTCACTTGTATGTAGCCAACCATGACTAGAGTTTCCTACATCATGATGCTAATGATTGTGGATTAGTATTCTAATGCTATACTATAATAATAAAGTCTCGGATTATTTTAGGGTGCCTTGTATGTTTCATGCATTTCACTTAAACACTTTTCTTCTAAATTATCTTTTTATAACTATTACATATATCTCAAAAATTATTAATCTAAATTAATTTTTAAGGGTTATGTTTTATTAAACACTGGCTGTTAATTTGTTGATAATAGTTGATTATCTGGATTTGAAATGAAGGAAATCTATAGACAGATGTACACTGTCTCTAGTAATTGTAGAATCCTGTAGCATGTCTGAGTCCACTACTAATGGAGCTGCCTTATTGAAAACTTCATGAATGCTAGTGTATAACAACTGGCTGGAATGTGAATATGAAGTCTCTGATTTTTGTGGTACAATTTGGTTGTTGTTTATTTGCCTTAGAAGAAGGTACTGTCTTTAAGAAGTTAGATAATGCTAATTCATTCCATTTGTGGCTCCAACCAAGAGATTTAGCCTGCCATATCACTGTCTATACGTTACCTGTCCAAGACCGATGTTATTTACAATGCACTTCCATAAGTCCATACAGGGCTAATTAGTAAAGGAAATAGTGTAAGATCTTGTTGATGTATTCAAGTAACCAGTAGTGGAGGTAATTAAACCTGTCATCAAGCCAGTTTGAAGGCCTTATACTGTTTCTGGCCACATCACAGATAATCTCTACATGGAACTGTGGATTTGAAATAATGAAGATTATTGCATCTATGATTTATGGAGGAATGTAATTTTTCTTCCACGCAGAGGATCATTCTTTCTAAATGAGACTCACTGTGTGTAGTTGATGCTGAAAGTAGCAAGTACCAAACAATAAATGAAATTTGAGCAACAAGTAGAAACTCTGCTCTCAATCTGATGTGACAACATCGGCTGTGCTTTGTAAATTGCTGTGGCTGCCCACTCATCTCTTACTGGAATTCTAATCCCACACATAGAAAACAAGTTTTGAGGCCTTCTGTAAATGTTGAATATTTCTACATTTTTTTTCTCCTTCTTTGGATGATAATTTATTACATTTTAATAACTAGATAGCTCTTGTGGTAGCCAGTGGCACAATGATGTCTGCAGGTGCAAGTGCAGGCAGTTAACACTAACTGATGTTTCTTTTACAGAAATATAAATGCCAAATATAAATAATTATTAGCATGCTCAGTGTTCAAATAAAATCAGAACCATATCCACATGACACAGGGAACTCTAATAGACTGATAAGAGTTTCTTCACTTACATCTTGCTGCATAAAGCCTATAATATCACATTATATGAAGCTAATTTATAATCTGGTGGATTTGGACATGCAATATGAAAATACAAGTTCCTGATTTAGTTGTAACTTACTGATTTAAGCTATGAGTTCACCTATCCATTAAAACCCTTCAATCTTAACCTACAACAGCTATTTAGACTAATTTTCTGATTCATTTTTTATGACATTTTAAATCAGAAGCACAAACAAATGTCTTTATTTCATTGTGTTTTGTAGTTGCTCAGTTAAGATTTTTCCAGATACTGAAAACTGCCAAGTTTTGTCATCTGGAGAAAGGGCACAGTATATCCTACTATCCTAACCAGATTATTTTCCAGTAAGATTACATGCAGTTATTCTGTTAAGTAGTTTTGAAAATTTAATACTAGGTGAGGGATGAGATTAAAATTTGTATTTACAGAGTACAGTGTAAGATGACACATGGAAAGAAATACATCTCTTTCAGGTTGGTTAAGAGGAGGCAATTTTACTTTCTAGAAATAAAATACCATCAAGATTTTTTTGCAGCTTTCTCCGAGCGGCATACTAGTAATAGAAATGCTTACCAGACAACCTTATGTTTGATGAAGAAGTTCTGAAATTTGTTATTAAGCATTAAAAAAAAAAAATCACTGTATTCTATCTAGGTGAAAGTGAAGTTTCTAATATCATTGCATTCTTGTCAAGACTTATATACAACTTCATGGCAAATCAATATTTTTAAGGTTGTAGTAGGGACAGAGGTTTTTTTTTCAGCTGAAAGGCATATATTAAAAAAATCTGGTAACATGATACATTAAATATATAAAATTCCACATACAAACTTTGCTGTGATGCTACCATGGAGGTGAGACCTTAGCATACCAGCCTTGCCTGAAAACTATGGAATTCAGTTACTACTTACATTGTTTAATCTCTCTTCTTTATAACATGTGTCTCAAAATGCACTGAGCTTGGTTTTTTTCTTTAATCAGTTTTACTAACATCAGCAGCATTGAATTAGTTTAGCAGATCTACCAATTTGCCCTAATTCTGTAAGAGAATTGGACCCCAAATCAATTCCAAAAATATATGAATTATGATGAGTACTGGAATTTTTTTTCTTTGATTATCTTGGATCTTCTTCTGTCATCATTTTTTTTAAGCACAAGTTCTCTGCAAAGTTGAATGTCCTTCAGTGGTAGAGATGAAAGATCAGGTCTGAAGTTAAGACTGTTTTGCAGAAAACTTCCTTAGGTATGTCCTGTAAAATACTTCTACTTTTTAACTGTCTAACAGAAGAGATTCTCTCCCTGTAAACCTTGCTCAACTTGTATCAATTTAGATCGTGGTAACTCTTAGCAATACTACTGCTTCCAGGAACAGGACTGAGAATATTTATCAAACTTTATAGGGTTTTATGTTTTCACGGAACTATGCTTTTACCAATATTTAATCACCTCTCATTATAGCACATTAAGGATGTGTTTCTGTGTTGGAAAGGAGAAACCAAGTCAGAGATTTTGCTGTTAAAGTTAGTGGGAGAGAGCCTTGATGAAATCAATTCTTAGTCCTTATCACTCACTGGTAATGCCCTGTCATTGTAAGAAAGGAGGATCTTTAAAGATACGCATTAAGGAATAGCTGATAGACGTTAGATACACATTAAAGAATAGCTGATAGAGTTTTATCTGGATTAGAGAAATTAAGTCATGCAAAGGGGTTTGAGAGGTTAAATCTCGGTGGATTAGTTTAGCTGCCTATGTGCAAAGCTCAGTGAAGTGTATGTCAACCTCTGTGATATGAAAGTCAAACAGTGGATGCAGTAAATCCTCTTTCATATGTGTACAATCTTTGTTGAAATCAAGAAATACAGGTCTGTATAAACATTGAATTTTTTTTTTTTCAAAATATCAGGTGAAGTTTTTTCATTTTTATGGAATTATTTAAAAGTTTATCCCAACATTCTAAAAGGACACTCTGAAGAATACTTTTGCAAAGGTAGAGCACAGCAGTACAGTTCTCATTTTTTGTTTTTACTTTTGAAGTTTGGGGGTTTGTTGTTGGGTTGGGGTTTTTTGAGTGTGTTAGTTTTTGTTTGTTTTGGGTTTTTTTGCTTTCTATTTTGTTTGGTTTGGGTTTTTTAAGAAGGTTATTCTGTATACAGTAAAAATTAATGGATTATGAATATTCTTAATCTATGTGCTATACCTTAATGGGATAGTAGAAGACTATTTTAAAAAAAGGAAGTCTGTCAAACCTGAGGCCACTGTAAGTCCAGGAGGCCTGAAATGTGTAAATATAATCTTTAACAGGCCAGGAAGAAATAAAGCTTCCCCTGCTCAGAGCCAGGTCTTTACATGCAACAAATGGTGCAACTGTGCTCTTGTATGCTCTTGTGTGTTTCAAACCAGAAGAGTTACATCAATACTTTAGGCTTTTCTTCTGTTGAATGTCTCTTCTTCTTTATACTCTTCTGAAACTCCAGCATGCATGATGGTGATATCTCTCTGGACGTCTTTCCATATGCAGCATCAATTACTGATCATTACAACTACAGATTTGGGCAGAACACACATACAGCATCTAAATTTCACCACATCCTCTTTGTACATAGCAATATGCTATGTAAATTAAAATGAGGCAGTGGAACACCAAGTACCTTGTTTGATTCACAGGGATTTGCTCATATGCATAGAAATAGAAGCCTTCTGGGCTGCATGAGTGCACTGCCAGCACTAAGTCTCTTTCTTCAGAGTTATTCTCTACCCACTCTGCACCCAAGTGGTATTTGTGCCTGGCACTTGCATATTGACTTGTTGAACATCTTGCAGTTGGCACTGTCCCACTTCTCAAGCCTGTCAAAATCCTTCTGGATGGCATCCCTTCCCTCTAGTGAGTTGACTGTACCACACAGCTGGGTGTCATTGGAAAACTTGCTGAGGGTGCACTGAATGTCCCTACCCACGTCACTGACAAAAATGTTAAACAGCACTGAACCCAGTACATCTCAAATATGAATTCCAAAATGTTTCAAAGTTCTTAAAAAACAAAAGATACCATGTAATTTTTTTTCCAAACTTAGGTGTCACTAACTGTGAAAAATGAAATCCGTGAGTGTTTTATGATACAGTTATTTTACCTAGTTGTTTATTTCTGTTAAATTCATTATAGTATTCCTGAAAGTCAGAAAGGAATCAAAGAGCACATGTAAATGTCAGATACTGGAATCAAAACAGTTTTCTAAATCTCTTGTTTCTTGGCCTAATTGCTTGGTGGATTTACATGGAGTCAGGGTAACAAATTATGTAATCATAGAATTGTTTCAGTTGGAAAAGATCTGTAAGATCATCAAGTTCAACCATTAACCTAATACCACCATGTCCATTAAACCATGTCCCAAAGTGCCTTGTTAGCGTGTTTTTTGAACACCTCAAGGAATGGTGATTCCACCACATCTCCAGGCTTCTCACCAAATCTCCTATTCTAATGCTGGACCACTCTTTCAGTAAAGAATTTTTTTTCTAATATCTGATCTAAACCTCCTCTGGAGCAATTTCAGGCCATTTTCTCATACTATCACTTGATGCAGGGGAGAAGAGACCAATACCCATCTCTCTACAATCTTCATTCAGGTAGAGAGCAATAAGGTCACCTCTCAGCCTACTCTTCTCCAGACTGATCAACCCCAGTTTCCTCAGACACTCCTCATCAGATTTAATTCTTGTGGTGGGTTGGAAGGGGTGAGGCCAAGAAGCCTCTTCCCTCCCCCATGTAAGTAAAGGGAAAGAAAAATTGAAGGGAAAGGAAAAAAAAACTCACAAGCTGAATTAGCAAAGCAGTGGAGCTTTATATTTACAAAGCAGTGTAGGATTTTGCAGGGGAATATTTACAAATTTACAATATCTACAATATATACAAAGATATACAACAGAGTAACACAGAAATGAGAGTAACCCCCCTCGGCCGAGGGGTTCCCCACCTCCGCTCTCCCCTCTCTCCCCCCCCTTTCCCCAGAGTAGTTCGGAAAAGAGGGAGAAAGAGAAAGAAAGAAGTTAAAAGCAGTTTGTGTTAATTGGAAGCAGTTAATACAGGCCTGGCTTTTCTTATCTTCAAGGCCGAAGTCTTGGCAGAAAGCCCAGCACAGAAAAGAGTTGCTGCCCAAAGGAAAGGCGGAAGCAAGACTGACAGAGAAGTGCTGGAAATGCCCATTTCACTCCCAGGTCAGAAGGTGCTTCCTCCCACTCTACCAATGAGATTAGTTTAGACTATTCCTTCCGTTTACCAACTTCCGTCCACCATATTCCCTTTTTTAAGGGGACAACGTCAACCGACCACAGTCCACCCCTTCTAAACAATTTCATTGGCTGTTCACACTGTCCATCCAATCCAAAACAATATTTACAGTTCGTGAGTAAAGTTCATAGTCCATTCCGGCTATGCTCAGATGTAGGTGATTCAAAAGTCCAAGAAAATCAGAAAATGAGAAAAATGGAAAACAGTTCATCTCTTCACCGATGAAGCGAAGAAAAGGGAAACAGGGAATCTCAGGGTCTCTTAGTTGACTCAGGGCTCTCAGGGATCTCAGGGTTCGTGCACCGTAGATTCCTTGTTGATTCTTCTTTTGGGCGCGATGTAGCTGTACAACAGTTCAAAGTTAACCTCTTTCAGCTAAAGTTAAATTTCTTTGTGGAATACACTGAATTTCACCATTCTCTTGCATTACCCAATAAGTGTGACCCGGACCTTCAGCTGAAACCACCCCTCGGACAGGTTTAGCCTCTCCTGAGGGTGAAAATACCCAAACAGTTTTACCTAACAGATTCTTTTCTCTAACAACAGGAACTCTATCACCTTCTACTTTCTGTAGCAAATCTGAATGTGCAGGTCCAGCTCAGTTCACTGAACCTCTACTATTTACCAGCCAGGTTGCTTGTGCTAAATGTTTTTCCCAGTTTTTCAAAGATCCACCCCCCATGGCTTTAAGAGTGGTCTTCAACAAACCATTGTAGCGTTCAATCTTCCCTGAAGCTGGTGCATAGTAGGGAATGTGGAATATCCACTCAATACCGTGCTCTTTTGCTCAGCTCTTTACATTGTTGTTCTTGAAATGAGTTCCATTGTCTGACTCAATCCTCTCTGGAGTTCCGTGTCTCCACAGGATCTGTCTCTCCAGACCGAGAATGGTGTTGCGTGCAGTTGCATGTGGAACTGGATAAGTTTCCAACCATCCAGTGTTTGCCTCTACCATAGTAAGCACGTATTGCTTACCAGAACGAGAACGTGGTAGAGTGATGTAGTCAATCTCCCAAGCTTCACCATACTTGTATTTGGACCATCTGTCACCATACCACAAGGGCTTAAGTCGTTTTGCCTGCTTAATAGCAGCACAAATGTCACAGTCATGGATGACTTGTGTGATGGCATCCATGGAAATGTCTACGGATCTGTCACGAGCCCATTGGTATGTTGCATCTCTGCCTTGATGTCCTGACGAATCGTGAGCCCACCGAGCTAAGAATATCTCACCTCGGTGTTTCCAGTCAAGATCAAGATTAGAGTCCATGTCTACTTGAGAAACTCTTGCAGCTAGATCTGCCTGATGGTTGTGTTGCTGTTCCTCAGTAGCTTTGTTCTTAGGAATGTGAGCATCGATGTGTCTCACTTTCACTGGAATTCTCTCGATTCGATCAGCAATGTCCTGCCATAGGTTGGCTGCCCAAATGGGTTTTCCTTTTCTCTGCCACCCACTCTTCTTCCAGTTCTTTAGCCAACCCCACAGAGCATTGGCTACCATCCATGAGTCGGTGTAGAGATAAAGCTTTGGCCATCTCTCACGTTCAGCTACGTCGAGAGCTAGCTGGACAGCTTTTACCTCTGCGAACTGACTGGATTCTCCTTCTCCATCTTTCGCCTCTGCAACTCGGCGTGTTGGACTCCACACTGCAGACTTCAACCTTCGCTTGTTTCCAACAAGACGACAGGAACCGTCTGTGAACAAAGCATATTTCTTTTCATCATCAGAAAGGTCATTGTAAGGAGGAGCTTCCTCAGCACGAGTTACTTTCTCCTCTGGAGGTTTGGCACAGTTGATACCTTCAGGCCAACTTGAGATCACCTCCACTAGACCAGGTCTTTCAAGATTTCCCATTCAAGCTCTCTGTGTTATCAGAGCCATCCACTTAGACCAGGTTGAGTCTGTGGCATGATGCGGTGTGGAGCCTTTGCCTTTGAACATCCAATTCAAAACTGGTAATCTGGGAGCCAGAAGAAGTTGTGATTCAGTTCCAATCACTTCAGAAGATGCTTTTACTCCTTCATAGGCAGCTAAGATTTCTTTCTCTGTTGGAGTATAGTTAGCCTCTGAACCTCTGTAACCTCGACTCCAGAAACCAAGAGGTCGTCCACGTGTCTCACCTGGAGCTTTTTGCCACAAGCACCAGGTTGGACCATTGTCACTTGCAGCCGTGTACAAAATGTTCTTAATGTCTGGACCATCTCGGACAGGTCCCAGACCCATCGCTTGAACTACTTCTTGCTTTGTCTGGTCAAAGGCTGCTTGTTGTTCAGGTCCCCAGTGGAAATGGTTTCTCTTTCGAGTCACATCATACAGAGGTTTCACAATCTGACTGTATCCAGGAATGTGCAGTCTCCAAAATCCCACTATCCCCAAGAAACGTAAGGTCTCTTGCTTGTTTGTGGGACTTGCCATGGTAGAGACTCTATTTACCACATCCACTGGAATGTGTCGGCGTCCATCCTGCCATCGCACTCCCAGAAACTGAATTTCTGTGGTAGGTCCTTTCACCTTGTCTCGCTTGATGGCAAAACCTGCATTCAGAAGAATGTCAATGATTTTGTTACCTTTCTTGAAGACTTCCTCAGCAGTTTTACCCCAGACGATGATATCGTCGATGAACTGGATGTGTTCTGGAGCACCGCCTTTCTCCAGAGCATCGTGGATCACTGCATGACAGATGCTTGAGCTGTGGATCCAGCCCATTGGCAGTCTGTTGAAAGTGTACTGGATTCCTCTCCAGGTGAAAGCAAACTGAGGCCTGCATTCCTCTGCTATGGGAATAGAGAAAAATGCATTAGCAATGTCTATGGTAGCGTACCATTTGGCCTCTTTGGATTCCAGCTCATACTGGATCTCCATCATGTCTGGTACTGCTGCGCTCATAGGTGGTGTCACTTCATTGAGGGCTCGGTAGTCGACCGTCAGACGCCAGTCTCCATTCTGCTTCCGCACAGGCCACACTGGACTGTTGAAAGGTGAATGAGTTTTTCTGACGACTTTCTGACTCTCCAACTGACGAATCAGATTCTGAATGGGCAACAAAGAGTCACAGTTGGTTCTGTATTGTCTGTGATGCACAGTCTGAGAAGCAACCGGCAATTTAATGTCCTGTATCTTATGTTGTCCCACAACTGCAGATTCATCAGAAAGTTCAGGTCTGGCAGACAGCTTCAATTTTTGTCCATCAGTTTCTATAGAAGCTACTCCAAAAGCCCATTTGTAACCTCTAGGGTCTTTGAAACGCCCTTCTCTCAGAAAATCAATTCCCAAAATACAAGGTGCATCAGGTCCGGTCACAACTGTATGCTTCCTCCATTGTTTACCAGTTAAACTTATATTAACCTCTACCTTACTTAACTCTTGAGATCCACCAGTGACTCCCAGAATAGTTATAGAGTCTGCTCCCTGATAATTTGATGGCATTATGGTGCACTGAGCTCCTGTGTCAACCAAGGCCCTGTACTTCCGAAATTGTGAAGTGCCAGGCCACTGGATGTACACATCCCAATAGATTCTATTATCTCTGTTATCCCTTTCCTCCCCCTGGCGGGAGGCAGGGCACCCCTAGTTATGGGGAACATGCGCACATGTGCATTGCGCATAGTTTGCAGGGTTATAACTTTGCATGTTATAACTGGAGCCACTGTTGGAGCCATAAGAGTCGTTCTGGGGAACTGTGGAAGTAACAGCTACCCTTCTGGTATTGCTACCTTGAGTTCTGCCACTTTGCAATTCCCTCAGTCTCCTGAAAAGATTAGAAGTTGGTTGGCCATCCCAGCGGTTCATGTTCTCACCAAACTGATCACGCAGAGTTATCCAAATAGTTCTACGTGATTGCCTTGGTGGTCTGTTTTGGAACGACCTGTTTTGGAATGACCTGTTTTGGAATGACCTCCTTGGAGGACGTGTATTCCTCACAGATGAAACTTGTATCCACCTGGAGGAAGAATTGAAATTATCCCTTTGTGCCAATTGGGATATGGAATTTCTAAATTCATCTTTTAACTCTCTTATGCAATTCTGTATGTCTCCAGACATAGTTTTAATGACTGAAACCAAAGAACCACGTGTCATGCTATCCTCCAGTTGTCTCATTTGATCACTGAATTGGCCAACCGTGGGAGAAGCTCCACCATAATTTCTTGACACAATTCTGCTTGCCAGAGTGGTTGCATAATTAGAAGGAGCAAGTTTGATGATCTTTTTAGCAAGACCAATACCCACAGGAATATCATCAGGATTCAGAGTTTCATGTTCACCATAGAGTAGCTCTCTAACAGCAAATTCTCTCAAACACTTAATTCCCTCATCTATGGTAGTCCAGGGTTTAGGATTCCATGGAAGATCATCTCGGGAAGGGTATCTCAGGGCAACCGCCATTAAAAGGCGTATCCAGAGATTAACCTTACCGAAAGCTCTGCCTAGATGTCTATCTATTCCATTATCCCTTGAGAGAGTTCCTAACTGAGCTGCTGACTTGTCTCCAACTGTTAGAGCCAGAGCACCTGTATCATAACACCTACTGAGCCAAGCTAGAACTGGTTTCTTATCCGCCCTGGTGAAATCTTTACGGACATTACGCAATTCCTCCCGTGGAGAAGAACATTCCAAAATATCATCTTCATCTTCGTCTCCCTGAATTCTTTGCCCATATAATCCTGCCGTCATTCTCCTAAGGATCTCTTTAAGCTGAGAACTACCTTTGCCAGCTGCTTTCCTAGATTCATCTGTATCCTGCTTTGATCTCACTAGGTTAGCTAGATCTTTAAAACAAACTGATGCCGAATTTTTGCCCCAAAAGGCGAGAATAACTGCCTAAGAGACTCAGTTTAAGTCAGATAGACAGGAGGTATTTTATTGGCAACGCGTTGGAGAAATCACTAAATGGATTTCTGCCTTTCCCGTAACAAAAGCATGCCTTTTATACAGTTTTGGATGTAGTATTGCATCAGATCTTATACATAATCATATCTTTGCATACATATTCATGTTGGTGTAGGCTGAGCGTGGGCGGGGGCATCTCTTTTGACGATCTTCTTGGTGGTCATTCCGGTGGCCTTCATCATGGGCAGGGGTTTCCTGATGAGTCTTCCTCCTTAAACTTTTGAACTCCTTTCCTAATTTGGTCAATTCCCGGTGTGCCTGGCTTGGTTCTGAGTGTTAGTTTAGCCTTGTTGGCTCTGAATCATGCTTACCCTAACAGTTCTTGTCAGTCCTTATCTTCTTTTTCTGTCACAGTGACCCATGCCTCAGCCAATTTATTGCTTTATCTAGTTCATGCTTTCGTAGCTATCTGTTCTGGGGCTTCATTCCCCCCTTTTTCTTATAACTGACGAATTCTTTCGTCAAATTCTAATATTCCCATCTCTATTTACTCAGCGGCATATTTCCACCCCTGGGGCAAGCCAGTCAGAACAATCAGGCTCTAGCTGCTTCTCCACCCCTCCAGGAAAGAAGGGAGGTGGAGCCAGGTGCTCGGCACCATTTTCGGAACTCGTCCGAAAAAGTCGAGGAAGAGACTAGAGCCGCCCACAGCCCGAGCGTACAGCCGGTCCCGCCGCCACTGCAGCTCAAGTGGACGGCCGGGGACCGCCGCCGCTGCTCCGAGCACACAGCAGGGCTCCGCCCACCTCTGCCGCCGCGGCACAGAATCAAAATCACCTCCACCCCTCGGACACTCAAACGGCTTCTCCAGCTGGAGTCCCCCTCGGCCCCCCCCGGGGCTTCAGGAGCTGGCTCGCCCGCTCGCAGCGGCTGGCCCTACCCCGCAGCAAGAACGGACCTGACTTTGACCTGCCTGCCGCTGCCTCTTCCCCACTTCACTCCCTGCCGCTTTACCACAAGATGTCGCTGGTACACGGCTGTGAACCAAGGTGGGTTTGCAGATGATATCACAATAAATTCTTACACACTAAAGAGATTACAGTTAACACAAAATACCAAGTCCTTATCCCAAAATTCAAACTCGAGTCTTACTAAATTGCGAGATTCTTGCAGACAACATAACAATGTTAGACAAAGTGTGACACAAATGTATCTTTTCAGAAACAAAGCAACAACATTAAGATGAAAGAGAATCATACACCCGATTAACAAACACTCTTATTTTCCAGTTGGGGACTCGAACTCCTCAATTGGGACTCTGCCAGGGCGTCCCCGGGCTTTCCCGTCAGGTGACCACGTCTGGTCCCTGTTTCCCAGTCAAAGCGCTTTATCCCAAAATCAATAAACAATTAAAAAATACCTCTTGATTGGAGCAGGAGATGCAGGTAACCCTTCGTCCACCAACGAGCACTGGTGCGGGGGTCTCTTCTGACAAAAAGTCGTCAGGGGCGCCCAGAGGGTCCCGGCCCCGGACCCGGCTCGGGAGGATTCCTTAGGACCTGGGTCTCCTGTCTGGTCCCACCTGGGGTCGCCAGAAAATGATGCCGAATTTTTGCCCCAAAAGGCGAGAATAACTGCCTAAGAGACTCAGTTTAAGTCAGATAGACAGGAGGTATTTTATTGGCAACGCGTTGGAGAAATCACTAAATGGATTTCTGCCTTTCCCGTAACAAAAGCATGCCTTTTATACAGTTTTGGATGTAGTATTGCATCAGATCTTATACATAATCATATCTTTGCATACATATTCATGTTGGTGTAGGCTGAGCGTGGGCGGGGGCATCTCTTTTGACGATCTTCTTGGTGGTCATTCCGGTGGCCTTCATCATGGGCAGGGGTTTCCTGATGAGTCTTCCTCCTTAAACTTTTGAACTCCTTTCCTAATTTGGTCAATTCCCGGTGTGCCTGGCTTGGTTCTGAGTGTTAGTTTAGCCTTGTTGGCTCTGAATCATGCTTACCCTAACAGTTCTTGTCAGTCCTTATCTTCTTTTTCTGTCACAGTGACCCATGCCTCAGCCAATTTATTGCTTTATCTGGTTCATGCTTTTGAAGCTATCTGTTTTGGGGCTTCAAAACCTTCTCTTCCTCCTGAGCAGGATCTTTTAAAGTAGAGGGCCCCTCACCAGGATCAGTCTCCACCTCTTCTTCTTCATCTTTGGCCTTTCCACCTCTAGTCTTTAAAGCAGCCACCTTAACTGGAGCTGTGTTTGAATTTACAGCCACCTTAATGGAAGCTGACAGGTCCTGAGATAAATCAGCTGCTGGGGCAGTGACTTCCGGTCCTACCGAGGGAGTAGGTGGAAGTGATGTTGCTCCGTTAATGGCCGACGGAGAAGAAGAAGGAGGAGAAGGAGTAGGAGCCATGTTGATACCAGCTGCCACCTTTGGCAGCTTGCTGGAATTAGCAAAGTCATTTAGAGCTGCTTTACCAATTAACTTTTTAGCCTTCTTTTTAACTGACAGAGAGTCTCCACCTTCCTCATCACTAGATGACTCTGGGACTGATCGAGAGCCACGGCGTTTTCTTTTTGATCTAGTTTTAATAACAAAACAAGCTCTGGACACCTTTTTCTCCCGACGCCAGGAATATAGAGAATACACATTAGTTATCACCAGCAGCAGAATTATACACACCAAATAAATCACCTTTGGATCCCAGGCATCACTTAAAGTTACTCTCTCCTCAGGTGGAATCTTAAAACCCTTTATCTCAATTGGGAGAGTGGTGGAGGTAACATTCCTGTATCTCACTGGCCATAAGAAATTAATACATTTTCCATACCATAATTTAACTCTATACATAACCCACATATAAATTGTCCACACCAAATATTTGCCCAGGTAATCCAAAATCAAACCCAAACAATATCTGTAAACCAGAGCCCCAAAAATTGAAAAGAACAATTGCTCCACAAACCACAATACCTTCATGTTTGCTAATTCATCTAGAAAACACTAAATCAATCAAGTAATAAATTAAACTAATTATCTGCCCCACGTTGGGCGCCAATAAAAAAATGTGGTGGGTTGGAAGGGGTGAGGCCAAGAAGCCTCTTCCCTCCCCCCTGTAAGTAAAGGGAAAGAAAAATTGAAGGGAAAGGAAAAAAAAACTCACAAGCTGAATTAGCAAAGCAGTAGAGCTTTATATTTACAAAGCAGTGTAGGATTTTGCAGGGGAATATTTACAAATTTACAATATCTACAATATATACAAAGATATTGTAATGGGTTGGGGCAGACCCCCTCCCCACCACGCGCAGAAATAACGACTCAGACAAACAGATTGCAAAAAAGTGATGGAAAGTTTAAATAGAACAGTGAGTGCGTGCAAAGAACTAGAAACACAGTGACAAGAGAGAAACCCAAAACAGACCCAAAGAAATCCCATCCCCACCTGGGGGTACACCCAAAACCCCCAGGGCTCCTCCTTCCCCCCCCCCACTGCTAGGCTAGTCTCAGCTGGCCAGATCTGAGACTGCCCATCCCCCCGTGGCCTTGGGCCTAACCAGGCCCATGGCCGGGAGATCTCTCCCCCAGTTACCGGGCGGCGAGGAGGAAGGAAAGAGGAAGTGCCAGACCCCGCCGTGAAACTTATAGTGGTGCAAGGGATCATGGTAGGAAATAACCTAATTTCCTGTGTCCACCCACTGGGCTGGACTTCTGGACACAGGAAACACCCCTGTAGCAGAGGGCACTCAGCCCAAACTACGACAGGGTCCACCCCTTATTTCTTATCATGGTCCCTGCACCCAAACACATCATCAAATCAGAAAACTGATGACATGTCCGGCGAAGTCCGTGTCTTCATCTGGGTGTCCACTCAGTCTCTCAGTCATGCTCAAGTGTCTGTCCATTCCAGTTCTTCCTCCTTCATCCAGCGGAACCTCCCGGCGATGCACAGCTCATTCTCCTGCGGTGCAAGTTCTCCATGGATCTGTTGGGCATCCTGGTCACCTGGAAAAGCCTCACGACTTCTCAGCCAAGCCTCTACTTATCACTCGGCGGCATATTCTCCACCCCTGGGGCAGGCCAGTCGAAACAATCCAACCCACAACTGCCTTTTTCAATCCATCCAGGGTGCCGCAAGCAACCGCTTCCAACTGCGGTCCAAAACTACACAGATGCCTGTCCGAGGTACTCCACCCCCCCACTAGGCGTACCCGTACCAAAGCAAGACAGCATCCGGCTGCACACCCCCCCCTCTGAAAAGGGAGGGGCTGCACCACAGCTCACTGAGAAGAAGAGAGGTGGAGCCAGGCGCTCGGCGCCATTTTCGGAACTCATCCGAAAAAGTCGGGGAAGAGACTAGGGCCGGCCCTGCCGCAGCCCAAGCACACGGCCGGGTCCGCTGCCGCCGCTCGGCACACAGCAGCGCTCCGCCCACCTCTGCCGCCGCGGCACAGAATCAAAATCACCTCCACCCCTCAGACACTCAAACGGCTTCTCCAGCGAAAGCCATACGCGCGTTCTCAGAGCCCTTGAAAACAGCTTTCCAGCTGGGGTCCCCGTCGGCCCCCCGGGGCTTCTGGAGCTGGCTCGCCCACTCGCAGCGGCTGGCTCTATCCCCACAGCGAGAATGGACCTGACTCTGATCTGCTCGCCGCTGCCCCTCCCCCACTTCGCTTCCCGACGCGGAGGAGGGGCAGGTTCCGCGTTCTCAAGCGGTACCCCGATGCCGATGGTCGAGAACCACCCCTGCCTGAAATAGCAGAGGGTCCGTGCCACCGGCAGCACACCAGTTGTCCCCCCACAATCCACAAGAACTCACACGGTCGCCCCGGCAACATCATTTGAGCCCCCAACTGCCAAACCCAAACCGACGCCCAGAACTAAATTTAAACTCTCCATCCTTTGCAATCGATCTGCAGAGTGGGCACAACAGCCAGCCCCACGTTGGTGCGCCAAAAATATAATGGGTTGGGGCAGACCCCCTCCCCACCACGCGCAGAAATAACGACTCAGACAAACAGATTGCAAAAAAGTGATGGAAAGTTTAAATAGAACAGTGAGTGCGTGCAAAGAACTAGAAACACAGTGACAAGAGAGAAACCCAAAACAGACCCAAAGAAATCCCATCCCCACCTGGGGTACACCCAAAACCCCAGGGCTCCTCCTTCCCCCACTGCTAGGCTAGTCTCAGCTGGCCAGATCTGAGACTGCCCATCCCCCGTGGCCTTGGGCCTAACCAGGCCCATGGCCGGGAGATCTCTCCCCCAGTTACCGGGCGGCGAGGAGGAAGGAAAGAGGAAGTGCCAGACCCCGCCGTGAAACTTATAGTGGTGCAAGGGATCATGGTAGGAAATAACCTAATTTCCTGTGTCCACCCACTGGGCTGGACTTCTGGACACAGGAAACACCCCTGTAGCAGAGGGCACCCAGCCCAAACTACAACAGATATACAACAGAGTAACACAGAAATGAGAGTAACCCCCCTCGGCCAAGGGGTTCCCCACCTCCGCTCTCCCCTCTCTCCCCGCCCTTTCCCCAGAGTAGTTCGGAAAAGAGGGAGAAAGAGAAAGAAAGAAGTTAAAAGCAGTTTGTGTTAATTGGAAGCAGTTAATACAGGCCTGACTTTTCTTATCTTCAAGGCCGAAGTCTTGGCAGAAAGCCCAGCACAGAAAAGAGTTGCTGCCCAAAGGAAAGGCGGAAGCAAGACTGACAGAGAAGTGCTGGAAATGCCCATTTCACTCCCAGGTCAGAAGGTGCTTCCTCCCACTCTACCAATGAGATTAGTTTAGACTATTCCTTCCATTTACCAACTTCCGTCCACCATATTCCCTTTCTTAAGGGGACAACGTCAACCGGCCACAATTCTCTAGATTCTTCACCAGCTTCATTGCCCTTCCCTGTACTCTGTTTCTGATACAAGCCAGCCTACAAGCCTTAGCATATTCTTGGCCTCCTGGGCACACTGCTAGCTAGCTCAAGTTCAAGTGACTGTCAGTCAACACTCCCAGGTCCTTTTCCACCTGGCAGCCCTCCAGTCACTCTGCCCCAGGCCTGTAGTGTTGCATGGGAGGTGCTGAGTGGAGCAGCACTGGAGGTGGCTTTTATTACACAGGACTTTCTTAAAGTCCATTGTCAGGTCATTGGGGTGGTCCTGTTTTCCCTGGTGGGGGGGAACAGCTCTGTCTCCACTGTTCTAGACACCAACAGAACTTCAGCATTGTCCTGTCCATCAGATCTTTTGGAAGATTGTCTCTTGTACAGTTGGTGTAGCCTTGCAGCAGCATGTGTCTTCAAACTGAGTCTAGCAACATCCTTTCTGCAGGAACACTTGGCAGTGCTGGGCTAATGGTTGGACTCAGATCTTTCTTAGGAAGAAATCTTCATAGACAGTGATTTGCCATTGGAATGGGCTGCCTGGGGAGATGGTGGAGTCACCATCCCTGGAAGTGTTTAAAAAAAGACTGGATGAGGTAGGTTCTTCACCATGAGAGTGGTAAAACCCTGGAATGGGTTGTCCAGGGAGGTGGTCGAGGCCCCGTCCCTGGAGGTGTTTAAGACCAGGCTGGATGAGGCTCTGTCCAGCCTGATCTAGTGTGGGGTTTCCCTGCCCATGGCAGGGGGGTTGGAACTAGATGATCCCTGTGGTCCCTTCCAACCCTGAATGATACTATGATACTATGATACTCAGTGCTGTGGTTTAGTTAGAATAGAATAGAATAGAATAGAATAGAATAGAATAGAATAGAATAGAATAGAATAGAATAGAATAGAATAGAATAGAATTCACCAGGTTGGAAAATACTTTTGAGATCATCGAGTCCAACCTATCATCTAACACTATCTAATCAACTAAACCGTGGCACCAAGCACCCCATCCAGTCTCTTCCTAAACATCTCCAGTGATGGTGACTCCACCACCTCCCTGGGCAGCCCATTCCAATGGCAAATCACTCTTTCTATGAAGAACTTCTCTCTAACATCCAGCCTAAACCTCCTCTGGTGCTGCTTGAGACTGTGTCCTCTTGTTCTGGTGCTGGCCACCCAGGAGAAGGGAGTTGTTAGATGGTGTTGGGTTGTAGGTTGTACTTCATGATCTCAAAGATCTTTTCCAACCTGGTTAATTCTGGGATTCTGGGATTGCTGTTACGCAAATGCAGGATCCAGCACTTGGCCTTGTTAAACCTCATACAGCTGACCCTGGCCCATCAATCCACCTTATCCAGATCCCTTCCTACCTTCAGCACTCCCACCTGGTTGGGTGTCATCTGCAATCTTACTGTTGGTGCACTCAATCCTGTCATGTAGATTGTTCACAAAGACATTAAACAAGGCTGGCCCCAATACTAACCCCTAGGGAATACTGCTTGTAACCAGCTACTAACTGGATTTAACTCTATTCACCACCGTTCTTTGGGCCTGGCCATCCAGCCATTTTTTTTAACCAGTGAAGGACCCACCCATCCACGCCATGTGCAGCCTGTTTCTCAGGGACTATGCTGTGAGAGACCATGTCAAATGCTCAGATATAAAGGCATTTAATTCAAATAAGAACTATTTGAATATATATATATATATATATATATTTATTATACTACTATATTTGAACACATATTTATGAATTACAGGTTGTAACAACTTAAGCACTGTGCTGCTCGATTTATCAGTGTAGCTCTGGAGCTTGTTTGTATCTGACTAGCTCAGACACTGGGCCTCATCAGCCCTTACTTCTGTAGTGTATGACTTCCAGTACAAAAACAAAAGCATTCTTGTGCTGTAAATGGCAAAACTGTTAGGTAAACTTAATTTTAATTTACATTGATTTTCTAAGGAATACATTTCTGCTAATCACAACTTACTGATTGCCCTGAAGTAATTGCTGTTAACTACTATAACTAGTGACATTTTTCATATTTGCTTCAGACATTGTATTTTTCAAATTCAGTTTGTGTTTTTGATGGAAACTCTTACTCTGTTTTGCTGGCTCTGTGGTTAATATTGCTTCCTTAAAATACAGGTCATGATGTTCAAATTAAAAACAAATTTAAAACATGTATTTTGATTGTGATTGGAATGTTGAAATGACAGTAAAAACTATGTACTGGGATAACTGAAAGACAAGTAAAAATCATATATCTTATTAATATAAAGTATTAGAAAACAAATATATTGAAAGAGAAATGTTCATAATGTAAGTATATTTATAAATAAAAGAGAATACTGAACCAAGTATATGTATCCATCACCTTGTGAAATTCATAATTTATGAGGTTTCACAGGGGTTTATAGATCTCTCAGTAAAATATTAAGCATTTTGCTCTTTTGGCAAATTTACTTCAAATTCTTGCTTCTGAGCGCAGAAGGCCTTGATTTACATCAATTTCTTACAGCTCTTTATGTGGCAAGATTGGTTTTGTTATGGGAGAGTCATCTTTATGATAACTGCATTATTGCTTTCCATAGGAATGTTTAAATCATTAAAATCAACTTATTATTTAATATGCAGCTACTATTTTCTGCCTGAACTTAACCTTTGAAACTAAATTTTTAGGATCTCCATATATTCCTTTGTTTGAGGCTTCTTTTTTTCCCAATGTATATTTTAGTGTTCTTGTTCCTTTCCAAGCTGTCTTCTGGTCCCCAGTAGTGATTTTTGGTTATATTTTGAAGGTTAGTAAGATGTTCATGTTACTACTTAGGGACAAATGTATGCCAGTCAAATACAAAGAAGCCATATAAACAGTCTGATGTTCATTTTGCATCTTACCAGGGAACTCTGCTAATGTTTTGGGGGTTTTATATCTCTAAGGTGAGTGAAACTCACTCCCCCAAATTGTCATGTCTTAACCAGGATATATGGAAACTTCAATTATCTTCACTTGGGGCTGAACAGCATCTCTGACTCTGACAAGGTCTCCCAGGACCACTTATACTACAAATACTACAGTCATATTTTCTCATTAGTTTCTTTCAGTTGGCACAAATGTGATTTCCCATGTTCTTACAAGTAGACAAAAAACATAAAGCTGTGTATGCATATATATATATTTTTTTTAATTATTTTCCATTATTCAGGGATGTCTTGTATCTTTTCTTCAGGGTGGCAGGTTGTGCATTTTAATTGATTAACCTTAAGATTTAATTTCAGTCAAAGAATGTGGGGATCAGTTGACTAAGAGAAGAAAAAATAATTACAGAGTTTTGAACAAATTATTTTCTAAATTATTTTTTTACTAAGTTCTTCTATTTCACATAATGTCATGGAAAGTCAAAAACCTTGGCTTTGAATTCATTGCACATATTTGTATGTGGGAGCTATCAAGAAGATGGGCATAAATTTGAAGCTAATATTAAACATTTCTTTGCTTCAGTCAGTCATGCAGTTTTGTTACTTTTGATGAGGAGAGTTGTTTGCATCAAGTCTTTTAGAAATTTTAACACTAAGAGGTAATCTTTGGTTTGTTTGTCTCTGATCATAATGAACTTCAGGATGTTGGAATGTTAATGGGTTCAACATCATAGTGTTGAGTAAACTCTAGATTATTTACAAAAACCTGTGGTATTGTAAATCTTTTGTATTGACAAAAGGTAGGGAATAATAACTTTGCTTCTCCTATTTACCAGTATTATGTTGATGTGTTTAAGATGAAGCTTCTTGTCTGATTCAGAAATATCATAAAGACTTCCAAAGATATATATGGCAATAATATGATATCATTTTGATGGATTAAATTAAATTAACAAGACTTGATCTCTGCTTTGTAGAAAAGGTTAATTTCATTTTGTTCTTTTAATCTTTTTCTTTGTGGTCAGGTTTAACAAAGATTAAAAGGTAAAAGTAATAAATACACAAATGCTCATATTTTCTTTACATTGTAAAGAAATCCAGTTTTGCTGACTATTCTATATTGTGTGACCCTCCACAGAGCAGAGGCAAATGAGGCCATACAAAGTGTTTCTTGAAATGTTCTATGCAAGTTGGCTTAAATGGGGATGATCTATAGAAAGGGTACTAAAAGTTAAGCTTTAAATTAGATTTACTTAGGCAAGTTAATCTGCTAGATTATTTTAATATTTGGAGAAAAAACAGGGTGATCAAAGATGCATCATTTTGCTCTATTTTCTGTTTAATGGTAACAGCTAGAGACTGAGGGTTTTCTTTTCCCATTAGCAGAAAGTAAACAGTATTTCATTTAGACTCCAAGATACCACTAAGAACAGAATTGAGGTCACTGAAGTCACATGAAAAAAGCTCTAGCCCTTGTAGCTGAAAGTATCTGGAAAGACTAAAGGATATAATTATAAAGGCTACACAGGTAAATATTTTGTCCTTTCCTTCTGGAATCATGTGATTGCAGCTAAAATTTCTTCTCAATCACTGCATTTCTTTATTTGTAAAGACAAGCTTATAAATATATAAACAACCTTATGGAAGTGAGGACGGGAACTGCAACTTCTTCCCTTTGCAACTGAACTAATTTTGTTGGAATGGTCAACAACCTGAGATTTAAGTACACAAGGGTGCTGAAGGATGCAAAAACGGATAAGTCGAGGTGCAGATGATAGAAATTGGACCATGACTGATTAAAAACTTTTGTAACTGAAGTTATAGGGAAAATTAGGTCATCTTCTTTGTCATCCTGACTGTATTGTGGTGATATTGTTAGACACCAATTGCTGCATTATATCAACCAATTAATTGATCTCAGTACGTAAAATTATCAGAAATAATGTACAAAGTTGCAGAGTCACTAGGTGAATCTTCAGAATATTTTTCTACATTTAGAATTTTTATACAAAGTAAGAAGTGTTTCATATTCTCAGTGCTCTGCTAAATGAAGGACTCTGCAGAGGGACCTTGAGAGGCTGGACAAATGGGCAGAGTCCAACATGATGGCATTTAACAAGTCCAAGTGCCAAGTGCTGCACATTGGTCACAACAACCCCATGCAGTGCTACAGGCTGGGGTCAGAGTGGCTGGACGGCAGCCAGGCAGAAAGGGACAGCCAGCTGAACATGAGCCAGCAGTGTGCCCAGGTGGCCAAGAAGGCCAATGGCATCCTGGCCTGTGTCAGAAATAGTGTGGCCAGCAGGAGCAGGGAAGTCACTGTGCTGCTGTACTCAGCACTGGTTAGGCTACACCTTGAGTCCTGTGTGCATTTCTGGGCCCCTCAATTTAAGAAGGATATTGAGACACTTGAACATGTCCAGGGAAGGGCAACAAGGCTGGTGAGAGGCGTCGAGCACAAGTCCTATGAGGAGCAGCTGAGGGAGCTGGGATTGTTTAGCCTGGAGGAGATTCAGAAGAGACCTTATTGCTGTCTACAACTGCCTGAAAGGAGAGTGTAGCCTGGTAGGGGTTGGTCTCTTCTTCCAGGCAATCAGCACCAGAACAAGAGGATACAGTCTCAATCTCTGCCAGGGGAAGTTTAGGCTCGAGGTGAGAAAGTTCTTCACAGAAAGTTATTTGCCATTGGAATGGGCTGCTCAGGGAGGTGTTGGAGTCACCATCACTGGAGGTGTTTAAGAAGAGACTAGATGGGGTGCTTGGTGCCATGGTTTAGTTGATTAGATAGTGTTGGATGATAGGTTGGACTCGATAATCTCAAAGGTCTTTTCCAACCTGGTTAGTTCTAATTCTAACTTGAAGAAATGGCTTAGGTAGTCATGAGGTGTTGGGTGACAGTTTGGACTTGATGATCTCTGAGGTCTTTTCTAACCTTATTGATTCTATGATGTGTATTGTAAGAATTCCTCAAAGTTTCTTATAGCTGCAGTGCCATTTTTCAATTATATCATGTTTGCAAAAATGTCTAAAAGTATAATTATTTTCACTTTATTCACATCATTTATATGAACAATAAAATCTCATTATTAGGAAGTATATTTCTGGAATAAATCTTTTCTATGGCCTAGTTGATCTCATTAACAAGGGTGAGTTGTTCAAAACTATGTCTTACAGGAGTAAAATGTTTAATGCTCTAAATCTTACCCTTTTTTTAGGAAAATAACTTGGTGAAAATGTACAATTCTGAGGTTAGTTTCTAAGGGGTAAGGGACTGAAACTAGTCCCCTCAGGCAGGAGTCTCGGGGCAATAAGCTAGAGTCAGAGGTGAAACCAGCAGGCCAGCTGAAGAGCATGTACAATAATGCACAAAGCATGGGTAACAAACAAGAGGAGCTGGAAGCCTTGTTGCAGCAGGAAAGTTACAATGTAGTTGTGTAATGGATTGGGGCAAACCCCCTCCCCACCACAGGGCAGAAACAACGACTCAGACAAAGGGATTGCAAAAGTGATGGAAAGTTTAAATAGAAAAACAATTTATAAACAAACAACAATGAAAGCTTTACAGAGAACCACAAGCACCGTGACAAAGAGAGAGATCCCAGAACATGCCCAAGAACATCCCATCCCCACCTGGGGGTACACCCAAACCCCCCCCAGGGCTCTTTCCCCCCCCTCAACCCAGCCTTGGGCCTGGGCAGGCCCAAGGGAGGCGGCTCACGCCATTTTACCTAGGCTGCAGCTGGGGACAAAAGAGGAAGTGAAGACCCCGCATGGGCATTTTATAGGGGAGCAGGGCATTATGGGAAATGGAATACGTGCCTGTGACCACCCCCTGGGCTGGGCCCACCCATAGGGACCTCCCAGGTGTGTTCTGTGCAGTGGCATCCAGGCCACCACCCAGCCTAAACCACCACAAGTTGCCATCACAGAGACGTGATGGGACAACTCACGTGACTGGAGCGCTGCAATTGAAGGCTACAGGCTCTTCAGGAGAGACAGGCAAGGAAGAAGGGGTGGAGGGGTGGCCCTTTACATCAGGGAGGCAGTAGATGGCACTGAGATGGATATTGGGGATGATCGGGTTGAGTGCTTGTGGGTAAGAATTAGAGGGAAGACCTGCAGGGCAGACATCCTGGTTGGAGTCTGTTATAGACCACCCAACCAGAATGAAGATGTTGATGAAGCATTCTATAGGCAGCTTAAGGCTGGTCTCAAGATCACCTGACCTAGTTCTCATGGGCGATTTCAACCTGCCTGACATCTACTGGGATCTCAATACAGGAGAGAGGAGACAGTCTAGGAGGTTCTTAGGGTGCATGGAGGACAGCTTCTTATCTCAGGTGCTGTGTGAGCCTACCAGGGGTAAGGCTATGCTTGACCTCCACCAATAGGGAAGGGCTGGTGGGTGATGTGGTGGGTGTTTAGGAGCCAGTGACCATGAGATAATTGAATTTTCAGTATTCAGTCAAGCTAGGAGGGGTAGCAAGAAGACCTCCACTCTGGACTTCCGGAGGGCAGACTTCAGGTTACCCAAGGAACTAACTCAGAGGGTTCCTTGGGATAAAGCCCTTAAAAATAAAGGGATCCAGGAGAGCTGGACCTACTTCAAGGAAGAGCTCTTGAAGGTGCAGGAAGAGACTGTGCCAATGTGTTGGAAGATGAGCCACCGGGACAGACGGCCAGCCTGGATGGGTAATGAACTTTTAATAGAACTAGGGGAAAAAAAGAGGGTGTATCATGTTTGGAAGAGAGGTTAGGCAACCCACAGAATGTTTAAGGATGTTGCTAAATCATGTAGGAAGAAAATTGGGGAGGCAAAAGCACATCTGGAGCTTAGACTGGCCTCTGCTGTGAAGGACAACAAAAAGTCCTTCTATAAATATATTAATAGCAAGAGGAAGGGCAAGGACAACCTCCACTCCTTGGTTGACATGGAGAGAAATGTATCAAAGGATGAGGAAAAGGCAGAGATACTTAACACCTTCTTTGCCTCAATTTTTACTAGCAGGACAGAATGTCTTCCAGACAGCTGGCCTGCAGAGCTGGCAGAAGGAGCCAGGGAGCTGCATAGTTTCCCTGTGTTCCCTGAGCAGATAGTTAGAGCTCTCCTCAGCCGCTTGTATCCCCACAAGTCCATGGGACTGGATGGGATTCATCCTAGGGTGCTGAGAGAGCTGGCAGATGAGCTGGCCAAGCTGCTCTCCATCATTTTTCAGCAGTTCTGGCTCACTGGAGAGGTCCCAGAAGACTGGAAGCTGGCCAATGTTGTGCCCATCCACAAGAAGGGCCAGTTGGATGAGCCAGGGAATTAAAGGCCTATCAGCCTGTCTTGGTCCGGAGAGGGAAAGACACTCAAGTTCTTTTGAATATTCCCATGTTGTGAAATTAGAGGCACAAACGAGGCCAAAATATCAACAGCTAGGCTATTTATTACATAAATTAAATGGAAATAAGAAGGGGAGAGGGAGAAAATAGAGAGGGAGAGAAGAGAGAAGAGGAAAGGAATTATATTGCCACACCCTTTGCCCCCCTCAAGACAGTTTGAGTCTGTGGAGGAAAGGTGCTGCAGGAGATGTTGGGTTTGTAGTTTGTAGAGAAACAGTACTGAGGCCTTGGCTGGAGAAGAGGTATGGTCCTCTGGGCAGCCTGGGTCTGCAGAGAAAGGGTGCTGAGGCTTTGGCTGGAGAAGAGATGTGGTCCTCTGGGCAGCCTCTTCAGCTCCATGAGTTGCAGCAGGCGGATTTTAGGACACAGAGAGAGGGTTGAGTCAGCTTCTCCCAGGCTCCACAGCCTCTTTTCTCCGGAACAGCATTGTCCTGGGCTTTTCCTTCTCAGCAGCATGGTCCTTCTCCTGTGTTTTCCTTCATCTCCGTTTTTCTCCTGCGCTTTTCTTCTGCCAAACCAGTAGTTGTTCAAGTCTTTTATACAGTTTTTAGTCCTTAGGTATGTGTCAAGTTATTGTCCCTCAGGAATTCAGGGTCCAGGAAATCATCCTTAGGTAAATATCCAGTTATCGTTCCCCAGGAAATCTTTCCATGTATTCCTGTGTGTTTGGGCAGAGGTCTGGATGGGGGGGGGGGTCCTTTGCCTCCTCCTTCTCCATCTACCTGCCCACACACTCCTTACACATCAGGAAACAGGTGGTGAATCCATTATCTACCCTTTCCAGGGTACTTGATGGGTGGAGGTTATCTTGTCCTGAAGGCGTGATGGCTGGGTCCTTGGGCCATTGTTGTAGGCCAGCTGTAGTCCAGTGTTATCATGATGCAATTGCAAGGTGATTTGCATCCAGGATTGGTAGACAGGATTCCTACGTGATCTTTGCACCTTCTTTCCAGTGGCTCTGCCCAAAACATATCAGCTATTGTCTGGGCAACCAGCAAGTGATTTTATCTTTGTCAAGTCACATCAGAAGAGACAAACATTTAGTCTCTCACACAGCCTGACCTCAGTGCCAGGCAAGATTATGGAACAGGTCATCTTGAGTGCAATCACACAGCACATACAGGATGGCCAAGAGATCAGGCCCAGCCAGCATGGATTTAGGAAGGGCAGGTCCTGCCTGACCAACCTGATCTCCTTCTATGATCAGGTGACCCGCCTGGTGGATGTGGGGAGGCCTGTGGATGTAGTCTACCTGGACCTCAGCAAGGCCTTTGACACTGTCCCCCATAGCAAACTCCTAGCCAAGCTTTCAGCTCGTGGCTTGGACGGGAGCACACTGCATTGGGTTATGAACTGGCTGGAGGGCCGAGCCCCGAGAGTGGTGAATGGTGCCACATCCACCTGGTGGCCAGTCACTAGTGGTGTGCCCCAAGGATCAGTGCTGGGCCCCATGCTGTGTAACATCTTTATTGATGATCTGGATGAGGGCATTGAGTCCATCATCAGTAAATTTGCAGACGACACCAAGCTTGGGGCAGGAGTTGATCTGCTGGAGAGTAGAGAGGCTCTGCAGAGGAACCTCGACAAGCTGGACAGATGGGCAGAATCCAACGGCATGAGATTCAACACATCCAAGTGCCGGGTTCTGCACATTGGCCACAGTGACCCCATGCAGAGCTACAGACTGGGGTCAGAGTGGCTGGAGAGTGGCCAGGTAGAGAGGGACTTGGGGGTAGTGGTCGATGGTAGGCTGAACATGAGCCTGCAGTGTGCCCAGGCAGCCAAGAGGGCCAATGGCATCCTGGCCTACATCAGAAACAGTGTGGCCAGCAGGAGCAGTGTGGCCATTCTCCCCCTGTACACTGCACTGGTTAGGCCACAACTCGAGTACTGTGTCCAGTTCTGGGTCCCTCAGTTTAGGAAGGATGTTGACTTGCTGGAACGAGTCCAGAGAAGGGCAACAAAGTTGGTGAGGGGTTTGAACACAAGCCCTATGAGGAGAGACTGAGGGAGCTGGGATTGCATAGCCTGGAGAGGATGAGACTCAGGGGTGACCTTCTTGCTCTCTATAAGTACCTGAAGGGAGGTTGTAGACAGGTGGATGTTGGTCTCTTCTCCCAGGCAGCCATCACCGGAACAAGAGGACACAGTCTCAGGCTGCACCAGGGGAGGTTTAGGTTGGCTGTTATGAAGAAGTTCTATACAGAGAGAGTGATTGCCCATTGGAATGGGCTGCCCGGGGAGGTGGTGGAGTCACCATCATTGGAGATGTTCAGGGGGAGACTTGATGGGGTGCTTGGTGCCATGGGTTAGTTGTTTAGGTGGTTTGGATTGGTAGATGGGTTGGACGTGATGATCTTGAAGGTCTCTTCCAACCTGGTCTATTCTATTCTATTCTATTCTATTCTATTCTATTCTATTCTATTCTATTCTATTCTATTCAAAAGTGTCCTGGTGTAACTCCAAAAGAAAAATCACTGTCTTGCTTGCTGATTTTTGTAGCAAAGATGTTGAGGGGTTAAACAAATACAGCATCTCGAGTTTTACCATGGTTTTTCTTGATCTCAGAGACTTCCATGATAAATGTTTCTCTCCTTTACATATTCTTTCTCGGTCTATTAAAAAGTAAGTCAAACTTTTCCCCAACAAACCTTGCAAACATTTTCTAAATATCATTTAGATATCATTCAGTTATCCTATTATTGTAAGCTATAAGAATTACGTGGTTGCTTTTAAAGTCTAAAATTTGCATTATGAAGAGCTAAATCATATTGGGAGGTAATCTGTTGGTGGTAAGTGGAGGACAGAGGTTCCTGAGCATGTAGGTCTGTTTTCCAAACTTACGACAAATTCAGCAATGCGTCTTTTTTTTTTTTTTTTCCCAAAAGGGATAATTCAGTTTTGTGTACTGTAGGAAAATTGATTTCAGATGCAGAATAGATAATTGGGTAATTGATCTGAAAATAAAAGAGGAATATAGATCATAAGAAATTCCTAGGATTTTTCTTATGAAACATGATTTTTAAAATGTCTCTATGTAGAGAATAGCATAATACTAACGTAGCTGACCAGTGATGCATTTGCATTGATGGGACTGAAAATACAGTTTGTGAACTGTATTTTCTATTCTGCCTCTGAAATCAATTTTCCTACAGTACACAAAACTGAATTATCCCTTTTGGGGAAAAAAAAAAAAAAAAGACGCATTGCTGAATTTGTCGTAAGTTTGGAAAATACAGTTTGTGAACTGTATTTTTGAACAATGTACTGTAAACAATGCAGTTGTAAACATAACATTAAAATAGACTTGATCACAAATATGTAATAAGTTTCTATTTTACATGAGTTTTGGTTTTCATATTTTTCTCGTTTACAAGAAATTAAAGGAGACTAACAGGAAAATTCCCTATTGTTTCATTGAAAAATCATTATAGTTCTAACAAGGCAACAAATGTGCTGCCTTCTCATCTGTACAGGCTTCTCTTGCAACACCAATGCCATGTGGCATTTCATGACTGGATGAACACCGACTTCTGCAATAATCACTGAAGATACACAAACATGAGCTTAAAATTGCATTTTATTTTCTTTTGTCCTTATTACAGTGTATTTATAGTTGTTACCAAGATGAAAACTCTGAAAGCTTAAATCTTGCAATAAAAACTTTCAAAAATCACAGACTAATAAAGAAATGAAAGCTCACATTTGTATTATTTCCCAAAGCACTTGTATATATTCATAGAATCACAGAATCACCAAGGTTGGAAGAGACCTTAAAGATCATCACACAGACCCCATGACTAAACCATGGCACCAAGTGCCACATCCAATCCCCTCTTGAACACCTCCAGGGGTGGTGACTCCACCACCTCCCTGGGCAGCCCCAATGGCGAGCGACTCTCTCAGTAAAGAACTTTCTCCTCACCTCTAGCCTAAACTTCTCCTGGCACAGCTTGAGACTGTGTCCCCTTGTTCTGGTGCTGGTTGCTTGAAAGAAGAGACCAACTCCCTCCTGTCTACAACCACCCTTCAGGTAGATGTAGAGAGCAATAAGGTCTCCCCTGAGCCTCCTCTTCTCCAGGCTAGACAACCCCAGCAACTCATTGTGACCGTTTGAGGCTGTTCCTTTAAGAAAGGTGACATTGCAGCTGAATGTTTATAAACGAAAGACAGATCTAAACTAATTTCATTGGTAGATTGGTAGAAAGCACCTTTGAACTTGGAGTACAGCAGAGTATTCTGGGCAGTCCTGCACCTCTTTTTCTTCCTTGCAGCAGCTTGCAGCTTTCTGGGCTTTCGGCCAGACTGACCGATGAGATAAGACCTCTTCTAACACATAACTGCCTAACTGCTTTTAATTAACATTTGCTCTCTTTCTCTCTTTCTAACCCTCTCTGGGGAAAAGGGGAGAGAAGGGGGATACAGGAGTGGGGAACCCCCCTCAGCAGAGGAGGGAAATCTCATTTCTGTGTGACTTTGTTCTATATTTCTATATATATTGTAAATACTGTAAATTCTGTATATATTTCCCTGCATTCCCTAAACTGCTTTGTAAATACAGCACACAATCCTTTGCTAATCCGGCTATGCCTTTTTTTTTTCTTTCAATTTTCTTCCCTTTACTTATGGCGGGGGGGGGGCGGGGAGAAGGCCCAGCCTTTCCCCAACCCTCGACACTTATATATTCAGAGTTATGGGAATATTTGCATCAAAGCATTCAGTGTAAAATAATATTTTTCTCCAGGGTATATATGTAGCCATATGCATTTTGAGGGAATTCTGTGGAACAATTCACAAAATGAAGAAATTGAGATAAAATACATTACACTTATGTACCATGCTTTTGGTGTTTAAAAGTGATCTTTTGTGTTTTAATTGTGATCTTACTTTACGTGTCTTCCAGATGTGTGGAGGTGATTGCCAAAGAAGGCAGGAATCTGAAAGAGCTGTATTTAGTATCCTGTAAGATCACTGACTATGGTATGTAGTGTACCTATACCTTTGGTTTTGTGACGGTTGAGCTCTACTAGCTTTGCATTCTTATACAAATGTTGGAAATGTATTGATAGAATTGCTCAAAAGCCTTGTCCATAAAAATAGCAGTTGTACTGAAAGTGTCTGATATGCTTAAAAATATCTCTGGTTAGAGGTATGAAAGTCATTTTATGTATTGCTGCAAAGTTTTGCATATAGAACAGATACTGCTGCAAGCTTAATTTGTTGTTAAGCATCCTTTATTAAAGGGAAGTGCCTCTCAAAGGCTTTTTCAAGCCCTCATGTCATCTGCATCTTTGTATTACGGTATCACAGTAGCACAGTATCGCTAAGGTTGGAAGAGACCTCTATTTGTGGTACCTAGAGGAAATGAGCCGAGAAGTATGACTTGACTTATTGTAGTATTATTCAGGTAGTCTCCTGTGGTCTTACAAATAGACTTACAACTTCACATGCATAGTTGTTCAGGCTCCTCCAAGGCTAAGTAAGTAGTGTCTGAAGACCGCATGAGTCTGTGAGTAGGAGCATACAGCCATATGCAACAGTGCTTTTTCATTTGATAATCCTGAGGATGAAACACATTATTGTCCTTGATTTGGACATTAAAATCTTGACACCAACTTTAAATGGTAACTGCGCATATATTTACTGGGTTTTCAAAATACAGATAGATGTTTTAAGGGTCTGATCTTGCACTAATGTATAAATTTACAAAGAATTACTTTAAAACTTGGTAGTAGTGAAAGGTACAAGTTTCTAATACTTTACTTCCACTTCACAAAACAGTTTTTGAAAAAAAGTTTGTAAGGAGGCACACATTCAAAATCAGTGCTTTCTATGGCTGCACTGTAAGGAATCACTTAGAAATTAATTTTAATAATGCAGTTAGGACAGTTCAATATGTCTCATAAAGTTTATCTCAGTTTAGTTTATCTCATAGTGATTCCTGTAAGTAACCTGAAGAACATGACAACTGACTTAATAACTATCTCGTAGAATTTGTGTTATCTAATAGTTTTGGATTTTACCTAACTTTAAAAGTCTGTGCTTCTAGCTGTAAAGTAATTGCACAAAGCTTTTCAGGTTAAATTCTTGGCATGATAATGTGAGATGAACTGTGGAGTTTTGCTGATGCCTTTAAGATTATGACTATTGAAAGAGCATTCTAGGTATAGCCTTTTTGTTTTCTAAAATTGTGAATATTCCTTTTTCATACTGGCTCTTTTCATCATTTACTGACATATTTACTGTCTTTGAGGGCATATGTTTGGTTTCTTTAAGGCATTTCTTCTGTGAGGATATTTGATTAAGAAAAAAAATACAAGTTTCAGCAAACTCAAATGATGTAGGTTTTATTTTAAAATGTTATAGATGGAGCATAGCTGTTACAAGTAGATATCTGGAGGAAAAAAAGGATGCTGAATCAAGTTCAACTTAGAAATTAACTATAAATTGATTTTTTTTCCTCATAAATGGGTTATAGATTCTTTTTTGAGAAGTGACGTACAACTAACAATGTTGAAATAGTTTTCCAAGATTCTGATACATGGTAATGGTTTAATGTTTGTGCTGCATATGTCTTCTATTTAAAAATAGAATATTTTACTTATTAGAGGATGAGATCTTCCTACTGAATAATATGAATGAACCCTGATTTTTCTTTCCTATATTTAGCATTTGTCATGTAAATCGTAAGGAATAAGCATACTCTGGATATTTCTTCATAAAAGAATGTTTTATTTCTGCTTTTCACTTGGATTAGAAAATTCCTCTAGTATGTGATCTCACTAAAACTATTTCTTGACTAATTTTATCCTTTTAGAAATCTATTTTTAAAGTACTGTATTTTTGTACAATAATACTCAGAAGGGAAATATATTTTTTTGTGGGATAAATGAATCACTTCCTTTCCTTTCCTTTCCTTTCCTTTCCTTTCCTTTCCTTTCCTTTCCTCTCCTTTCCTTTCCTTTCCTTTCCTTTCCTTTCCTTTCCTTTCCTTTCCTTTCCTTTCCTTTCCTTTCCTTTCCTTTCCTTTCCTTTCCTTTCCTTTCCTTTCCTTTCCTTTCCTTTCCTTTCCTTTCCTTTCCTTTCCTTTCCTTTCCTTTCCTTTCCTTTCCTTTCCTTTCCTTTCCTTTCCTTTCCTTTCCTTTCCTTTCCTCTCCTTTCCTTTCCTTTCCTTTCCTTTCCTCTCCTCTCCTCGCCTCGCCTCGCCTCGCCTCGCCTCGCCTCGCCTCGCCTCGCCTCGCCTCGCCTCGCCTCGCCTCGCCTCGCCTCGCCTCGCCTCGCCTCGCCTCGCCTCGCCTCGCCTTGCCTCGCCTTCCCTTCCCAAACCTTCCCAAACCTTCCCTTCCCTTTCCATTTTTCCTCTCCTTGAGTCGAGTCTCCTCTCCTTCCCAAGCCTTCCCTTGCCTTTTCCCTTGCCTTTCCCCTCTGTCCAGGTGTGGGTCTTTAAAAATTTTAAATAGAATTGATGTTATACATGATGCAACTAAATGCTATTTTAAGAACACAGGAACTTTAGTAACTTGGAACTTACTCAGCCCTAGTTGAGGTTCAGTGTAGCTCTGCCTATCTGTTTCTTGAAGAACATCAGGGACAGAGGTTCCAGCACATCTCTGAACAATGTTTCAGTGCTGCGTTTACATTCATAAAGATTTTTATGTTCTTTTTTTAATGTTAAGCCTAAACCATACAAGCTATATTGTTCATTGACCTTGTTACATCTTTCAGCCAGCTCATGAATCAGTTGTGATTCTATTTCTTAATTATCAGTACAACTCAGATCTTACCATGGTGGTGTATTTGTTAGAAGAAGAAATGTGCCTTCTTTTAATTTGAAATGAACCTGGAACTTAATAAATGTTAGCAAATACACATGAAAGCAACTTTCACTTCTAGGCTGCATATTTATCATATTGAATTTTCCCTTAGGCCACAAGCACTTTTTTCACTATTTCCTTTTAACTTATTAACTTACTATCTCATTATTTAGAGAAAAAAAAATTAATTATATTTACTTTCTTTTGGAAGTTATGTTGAAAAATTATTAAAAGTCAATGACAGTGTTGCCTGTAGCTTTTCTTTAAACCAGTTAGGATATTGTGGAAAAAAAATAAAAGTTTACTTGTTAGCTTCAGTATTGCTATATTTTTTTTTCATTTTGGTAAACCACAAGTTCTTTAAGTTTCATTCTGTTTTGAAAGCAAACAAAACAAAGAAAACTCCTGATATTTGAGCAGCAATGCAGGTTAAAGTGCTTTAATGTCCTAACCTACTAGCTCTCCTGGTAGCAACTCTGTTACATAAAGTGAAAGAGGAGAGTACTGAACACATAGTAAGTAGTGGAATGATGCATAACATAATTAATTTAAAACAGTTGCCCATCTAGTGCAACAAATCCCAAAGTATATGCATTTTACATAATCTATACTAATTTTTCGTCTGAATCCCTGCTATTTCTCTAGAAGCAAGGCTTTGTACATTTTTTGACTAATGAAGGGGAAAATAACAATGGCATCTAACCTTTACTGTTAGTCTGCAGTTGGTTGTATTTCTTTTCTTCTACAACATTGTGCCCCTGTACTCTGCATTGGTTAGGCCACACCTTGAGTCCTGTGTCCAATTCTGGGCCCCTCAGTTTAAGAAGGACATCGAGACACTTGAACGTGTCCAGAGAAGAGCAACAAGGCTGGTGAGAGGCCTTGAGCACAAGCCCTATGAGGAGCAGCTGAGGGAGCTGGAATCGTTTTGCCTGGAGAAGTGGAGGGTCAGGGGAGACCTCATTGCTCTCTACAACTACCTGAAGGGTAGTTGTAGCCAGGAGGGAGTTGGTCTCTTCTCCCAGGCAACCAGCACCCCATCCACAAGAAGGGCCAGTTGGATGAGCCGGGGAATTATAGGCCTGTCAGACTGACCTCCGTGCCAGGCAAGATTATTGAACAGGTCATCTTGAGTGCCATCACACAGCACATACAGGATGGCCAAGAGATCAGGCCCAGCCAGCATGGATTTAGGAAGGGCAGGTCCTACCTGACCAACCTGATCTCCTTCTATGATCAGGTGACCCGCCTGGTGGATGTGGGGAGGCCTGTGGATGTAGTCTACCTGGACCTCAGCAAGGCCTTTGACACTGTCCCCCATAGCAAACTCCTAGCCAAGCTTTCAGCCCGTGGCTTGGACAGGAGCACACTGTGTTGGTTTAGGAACTGGCTGGAGGGCCAAGCCCAGAGAGTGGTGATGAATGGTGCCATATCCAGCTGGCGACCAGTCACTAGTGGTGTCCCCCAGGGATCGGTGTTGGGCCCTATGCTGTTCAATATCTTTATTGATGATCTGGATGAGGGCATTGAGTCCATCATCAGTAAATTTGTGGACGACACCAAGCTAGGCGCAGGAGTTGATCTGCTGGAGGGTAGAGAGGCTTTGCAGAGGGACCTCAATAGGCTGGACAGATGAGCAGAGTCCAACGGCATGAGATTTAACACATCCAAGTACCAGGTTCTGCACATTGGCCACAACAACCCCATGCAGTGCTACAGACTGGAGTCGGAGTGGCTGGAGAGCGGCCAGGTAGAGAGGGACCTGGGGGTGCTGGTCAATGGTAGGCTGAACATGAGCCTGCAGTGTGCCCAGGCAGCCAAGAGGGCCAATGGCATCCTGGCCTGCATCAGGAACAGTGTGGCCAGCAGGAACAGGGAGGTCATTCTGCCTCTGTACACTGCACTGGTTAGGCCACACCTCTAGTACTGTGTCCAGTTCTGGGTCCCTCAGTTTAGGAAGGATGTTGACTTGCTGGAGCATGCCCAGAGAAGGGCAACAAAGTTGGTAAGGGGCTTGGAACACAAGCCCTATGAGGAGAAGCTGAGGAAGCTGGGGTTGCTCAGCCTGGAGAAGAGGAGACTCAGGGGTGACCTTATTGCTGTCTACAGCTACCTGAAGGGTAGTTGTAGACAGGTGGACATTGGTCTCTTCTCCCAGGCAGCCAGTTCCAGAACAATAGGACACAGTCTCAGGCTGTGCCAGGGGAGGTTCAGGCTGGAGGTCAGGAGGAAGTTTTACACAGAGCGAGTGATTGCCCATTCAGCACTGTGGTGGGATGGCCCTGGCTTGAGGCCAGATGTCCACTGAAGCCACTCTAGCACTCCGCTTCTTAGATGGATATGGGAGAGAGAAAATGTAACCAAAGGCTCGTTTAAGAGACTAAATCTTGTCTCTCTTGATGTGAATCAACAAAGATAAAATCACCTTTGCTGCTGGCTCAGACAATAGCTGATGTGTATTGGGCAGACACCCCTGAATAATGACTCTCTGGAATGTGCATAGACAAGATCATCTTTACCCATCAGCTACCCCAGAAAGGGAGGATGGTGAAAAGGACAATGGATTCACCACCTGGACACATACCTAAAAAACTGTATAAAAGACCTGAGCAACTAGGAAAGAAGGAAAAGACCTGGAGAGAAAAAGACAGACACAGGGGAAAAGACATCACCATGTAGCCTGGAGGCAGCAGACCAGAAGGAAACCCCTCTCTGTGTCCTAAGTTCTGCCTGCTGCAACTCATGGAGCTGAAGAGGTTGTTCAGAGAAGGACTTGGACTTCAGGATCTCTCCCTCCCCTCCTCCAGCAGAGGACAGCGCAACCAACAAGGATGACATCTCCTCCACATCAAAACAGCAGCACCCTTCCTCCACAGACCCAAATTGTCTTGTGGGGTGGGGGGGTGTGGTAATATAATTCCTTTCTACTTCTCCCTCTTCTCCCTCTCTCTCTCCCTTCTTCCGTACCATCCACTTTATTCTGTTAATAAGTAGCCTTGCTGTTGATATTTTAGCCTCGTTTGTGCCTCTAATTTCATAACACAGGAATATTCAAAAGAACTGAGTCTCTTACCCTCTCTGGACCAAGACAGCCCATGAATCAAGATAGAAGCAATTTCATAGGACGAAGAGCAAAAGCAAAGTCCACATGCAGAAGCAAGAGTAAACAAAGATTATTCTGTAATTCCCATCAGCAGATGATGTTCAGCCAATACCTGAGAAGCAGGACTTCAATATGCATAGTGATTGCTCTGGAGGACAGATACCACTCTACCCAATTTTCCAGCCTCTTAAGGTCTTGCTGAATGGCAGCACAGTCTCCTGGCCTGTCAGCCTCCAAGTTTTGTATAAGCAGCAACCTTGCTGAGAGTGTACTCTGTTCCTTCATCCAGGTTGTTGATGTTGAACAAGACCCTTGGAGAACATTTGTAGCCACAGGGCCCCAATTAGACCCTACACTGTTGATCACAACCCACTGTGCATTGTAATTTAGCCAGTTCTCAGATAACCTCTGACCACTTATCTGACCTACTCTCTTGATCTTACTTATCAGGATGTTATGGGAGGTAGTGTTTAAAGCCTTTTCAAAGTCAAGAAGGCATACCACTGCACCATTCCTGGAGGTATTTAAGACATGTATTTGTAGCACCTAGGGATATAGCTTAGTGATGGACATTGCAGTGTTACGTTTACAATTAGACACGATGATTGTAAAGGTCCTTTCCAACCTACATTAGTGTTTTATTTTAATAACTTCTTGTGGCTAAATAAGAACCTCTACTGTCTTTATATCATTAGACTGGAAGTAATAATAGATGTGCATCTCTTTTTTTAGTTTATGGTTGTACTGCATGCAACACCTTTACACACATTCTTATTTAGCAAGTATGCAGTTTATAGAGAAAGGATTTCTGCTGCCTATCAATCAATTTTGTTGTTGTGTTTGTTGCTTTCAAATTACAGTTTTTCTAATTTGCCATTGATACCTGAATATTTACAGGAAACTGTCTTAGCTTTTGGGCATAGAACTCTTAAGCATTTAGCATATGAAAGCCATTAGTGAGCTTCTTGCATCAGCATTGTCAGTTTAAAAGCGGGATTAACTAACAATTCTGTCTATCCAAATAGCATCTGAGCACCAAGAAAGCAATAGTGATTGATAAAAAATATTTTTTGGTCTGTCTGTTATCTTTGGCATCAATTCATTGTTCATACTAAAGAAAGGATAGGCTGAAATGACATAAAACTCAGGTGGGATTTGTGCATTTGTGCTGCATTTGTGGTAGGGATGCAATTATGTAATTATGAAAGTATGGCTTACTCTTATGAAGTATAAGTATAAAGTCAGAGTGACATTTTAATGGAAAAATGAAGACTGAAAATAAAAATTGGATATAAAAGCAATATGGTACAGAAGCTTGCAAATTTATCTGTTTCTCTAATAATTTAAACAGAGTTTAAACAACCAACCAAACAGAGTCTAGTTTGGTTCATGAATAAAGGAAAACGTAGTATAAGAAGGTGTGAAATATTAGGAAAAATTCTTTCCAGGGAAAAGAATCTTTGAAATAATTCTCTATAAAGATCCAGGGGGCATCTTTTCTGTCCTGTAGGCACAGGTAAATTTTACACTGTTTTTCAGCAAATAAGCAAGAAAAATCATGCACAAAATACATGCCTACTTTAAACTTCAAATTAGATAAACTGACTCCAGAGTCACAACTTTAGAAAGAAAAGCGGACATAGTCTAATGTACAAAGCTTTGCAAATGCATTATTCAGAGAGAAGCCACCAGGACAGGACTTAAAAATATGAGCAGCAGCGAGAGGGATTTATTTTATTCTACTGTAAAAATTGGCTTCCTGACATTTTGGTTTTGGATATCATAGATGACTGGAATTATTTGGAGCTTATCAAATTCCTCTCCACCACCAAAATAAGTAAGCATTAGAGCATATGATATAAAGAAGCAGATAGTTTTCATAAGAAAGACCATGATATTTTGTTCCTGGGAAATACTATTTTCATATTCCCAGATATCAGCTACCCTGTAAAGGCAGAAAAACAGTCATTCATCCTGTGTCCTGTGATCTTGAAAAATGTCATACATTATTTCATATAAAGATCTGCATTAATTTTTGGGTCAAGACTACTCCTTTTTCATAATTCTTTGACTTACTAATGAATTATAATAATAATGAAGTAAGTTATTGTGGTTTTTGCACTTGAAAGATAAGGTTGCTTTAAGTGATGGAATTACAAGAACCCTGAAGTTTTTCTTCACATCTTTATACCTTCTTATTTATTGCACTGATAGTTCTGAAATGCCTATGCCTTGACACAAACATCCGAGCCTGCCTATCATGATTTAATATTTTTTCCGTGAAAAGAAGAACATTTCATTCAGATCTTCATGCAGTGTATATTTTTTAGTTAGGTTGTTCATTCCTGCCCACTATTAATGCACATTTGGCTTCCTCTCATCCTGTCTTCATGCCATTTACTAGATTTCTTTTTAACTACTTCTGGAAGGAAGAACAAATTATGCAGGTTTTGAAATGGAGAGTAGTTACTCAAGGAGTTAGTGAAAATAATATTAAGTTTGCTTTGTCAAAGTAATTTTTTGCTTTATATATGAAAGTAGATCAGAAGGCCAGAATCAAGCCTTAAGGAGAAACAGAGGCAGAGATTGAAAGAGAAGTTTTGAAGAAGCCAGCGGTATTTAAAGCGATGTGAAGGGTGGAGGTGGAGGAGGAAGTACAAAATGTATGACATGAGTGCAAATAATTAAAATGTTCTTTAACCTGTAATCTACCCTACTCCTCTTCTTTTGAATTATCTTCCCAGTCTTGTTACCCACTGTGAAAGACAGATACCAAAATTGACTGATGTCCCTTTTCCCTTTATTCTACTTCTTCCTAGGAGAAAAAAAAAATAGGGAGGATAAAAGATTTGATGTTTTGGGTTATTTTTATATCTTGTAACTTACATAATAGAAACTGTACATCCTCTATTGTTACTAGTATTTTCCATGTGCTGTTTAAGAAGCTTTAAAAGCTTTGTTCTCTATGTGTGGGACAAGACTGATTATAAATACTTTGAGATGCAGGATTATTGTCTGCTCAAGGAGTTACTGAAGCATAAAGTACAATTGCTAAGTTCATACCCTGAATTATTTTGCTATAGCTTTCCTAAGTAGGCAAACCAAAAGAATTGCAGAGCTATCCTGCACCTTCCAGGTCAATACTATATCACAAATCATCTGCAAGGCAACAGTCTGACTGATTTCATATGTAACAAAATGGTTGAATATAATCTCTTAGTCCTAGTACCTATTGAGCAAAGTCTTCTATAGGTTGGAATTACAAGAATTTTTAAAGGAATATCTGTGTACAGTCAAGCATAGTAAAAAAGTCTAACTTTCATAAGGAAATCATATGCAGGTATAGGAAAACTGGAAGTTGGTTTTGGTGGGGTTTTAGATTTTTTTGCAAAAACAGCTGTCACAGCATATACTAGGGTGAAGCCTAAGCCCCTAAAATGAAGCTTTAAAGTGGAATTGTAGCTTAACTGGTCAGCAGGGTTTTCATTTAATCACTGTAATATCTCATAGTCTCTAGGGAATACAGATACATTAAACTGAAAAATTGGACAATGATTTTATCAAATAAGCAGTCTGGTAATTATGTTGATACACTGCCAAGAATGGAGCACTTTTCCAGAGATGCAGTGATTCTTAGAATATTTTTGCCATATGACTTAGACAAACAGAAAAGTGTTTATTGAACTGGCAAGGAAGGCAAATTTCTTGTATTCTAGGAAACATTTTTCTTACCAATAAATGATCTATATTGAGCAATGTGTCTGGCATTGGAGAAAACAGGGTGTTTTGGGGATTTTCTGGCAGTTGGTAAAAGTTACTAAAGCTGGGTGTCGTCATACACTATGTTCACAAACCAGTGTCAACAGTCGTGTTTACTGCAAACATATTTCAGGGGAGTACTAAAATACCAGCTGCCATGAATAGAGATAGTTTTAAACACAAATTTAACTTATGTGAAAGTAATGCTTATATTTGCTACATGTAAGAATATTACTAGTTATGTGTGGTGCTTCTTTATTTATTGATGGTGTTTGCTAATAGCATTACAAGAAGTGTGTCTGAACAAGTTACATACACAGCTCCAGATGATTTGTCTCTTATGACTTTTTTTAACTTTAAATGTAGTCCATGCACTGGGCAGGTACTAGAAACATTTACTTAGGTCAGAAAGCAGAAATGTGGTGTTGTAGTAGAGCAATTTTTGACTTGCACATTTTCAAATAACAATATAATCTGAGGTACAAACAAATTGAAGGATTTGATAAGCAAAGATTAAAACTCAGATGCCTTTGCTTACATGTCTTGAACGCAGTATCTGATAAATTAATTTTATATCTTAAATTTTGTTTCAGTGAATTTTAGTTTTGATTTATGACAGGTTGTGGGTTTTTTTGAAGTGGAGGATAGTTATTTTCAGTGAGTGATACAGTTTTCGTTCAGGTTTGATCAAATCTTCTCTGTAAATGCACCCTGTTTATAATTTATAAATAAATAACTTACTGTGACAATCATTACTAGACTACTGCTTTGCAAAGCTGTCAAGATTATTCTTAAAAAAAAGAAAAAAAGTCCAGTACACAAAAACATCTATAAACCTGGTTATCCTTTTCCACTCCCGCCCATGCAATCATGCAGACTGCATGCAGCATCAACCCAAGGCTATTGTTATGTATCATCTTAAAACTTGTTTGCACAGCTTTCTCCTTGGATATTTTGTTCCATTTGCATATGATCTCAAAGAAAATACATGTGAAAATATAAGTGATGTGTACATACATTCATAGGTTTTTCAATAATACCTTAGAAATTACAGAAATAACTTTTCACTGTAACCTTTTTAGTAGTCTACACTTTGGAAGCAAAGAAATAAAACATAATACAAACTGATTGTCTGCAGACCTGGAAAAGTTGGCATTGTGTTGATAAACACATTAAGTAATGCTGTTTGCCAGATTTCCATGCAGTTTGTAATGTAAAAGGGGAATAAACTCAGGAGGCCAAACTGAGATGCTTCCTAGGATAGTCACTAACATACCAAGGAATCAGATGAGTCAGACTGTTGAAATAGGAAATAGGAAATAGAAGGAGGAAATAGAATAAACCAGGTTGGAAGAGACCTTCAAGATCATCGTGTCCAACCCATCAACCAATCCAACCCACCTAAACAACTAACCCATGGCACCAAGCACCCCATCAAGTCTCCTCCTGAACATCTCCAATGATGGTGACTCCACCACCTCCCCGGGCAGCCCATTCCATAGCGCAATCACTCTCTCTGTGTAGAACTTCTTCATAACAGCCAACCTAAACCTCCCCTGGCGCAGCCTGAGGCTGCATCCTATTGTTCTGGAACTGGCTGCCTGGGAGAAGAGACCATCATCTGCCTGTCTACAACCTCCCTTCAGGTAGTTGTAGACAGCAATAAGGTCACCCCTGAGCCTCCTCCTCTCCAGGCTAAGCAACCCCAGCTCCCTCAGTCTCTCCTCATAGGGCTTGTGTTCCAAACCCCTTACCAACTTTGTTGCCCATCTCTGGACTCGTTTCAGCAAGTCAACATCCTTCCTAAACTGAGGGGCCCAAACTGGACACAGTACTCGAGGTGCAGCCTAACCAGTGCAGTGTACAGGGGCAGAATGACCTCCCTGTTCCTGCTGGCCACACTGTTCTTGATGCAGGCCAGGATGCCATTGGCCTTCTTGGCTGCCTGGGCACACTGCAGGTTCATGTTCAGCCTACCATTGACCAGCACCCCCAGGTCCCTCTCTACCTGGCCGCTCTCCAGCCACTCCGACTCCAGCCTGTTGCTCTGCATGGGGTTGTTGTGGCCAATATGCAGAACCTGGCACTTGGATGTGTTAAATTTCATGCCGTTGGACTCTGCTCATCTGTCCAGTCTGTTGAGGTCCCTCTGCAAAGCCTCTCTACCCTCCAGCAGATCAACTCCTGCCCCCAGCTTGGTGTCGTCCACAAATTTACTGATGATGGACTCAATGCCCTCATCCAGATCATCAATAAAGATATTGAACAGCATAGGGCCCAACACCGATTCCTGGGGGACACCACTAGTGACTGGCCGCCAGCTGGATGTGGCACCATTCACCACCACTCTCTGGGCTCAGCCATCCAGCCAGTTCATAACCCAATGCAGAGTGCTCTTGTCCAAGCCATGGACTGACAGTTTGGCCAGGAGTTTGCTATGGGGGACAGTGTCAAAGGCCTTGCTGAAGTCCAGGTAGACTACATCCACAGGCCTCCCCACATCCACCAGGCGGGTCACCTGATCATAGAAGGAGATCAGGTTGGTCAGGCAGGACCTGCCCTTCCTAAATCCATGCTGGCTGGGCCTGATCCCTTGGCCATCCTGTATGTGCTGTGTGATGGCACTCAAGATGACCTGTTCCATAATTTTGCCTGGCATGGTGGTCAGTCTGACAGGCCTATAATTCCCTGGCTCATGCAACCGGCCCTTCTTGAGGATGGGCACCACATTGGCCAGCTTCCAGTCTTCTGGGACCTCTCCAGTGAGCCAGGGCTGCTGAAAAATGATGGAGAGTGGCCCAGCCAGCTCATCTGCCAGCTCTCTCAGCACCCTAGGATGGATCCCATCCGGTCCCATGTACTTGTGGGGATTCAAGCGGCTGTTCTCCAAGTAATCCAAGAAGAGCTTTACTCCTGTACCAGATTTTTAGTTTTCTCTTGAGACAGCTGGCAATATGCCATAACAGCCCGATGCCAAAAGTAAATAGCTTATCATCCCTAAAAACCTTTCCGAATCTGCCTCAGATGTGTGTAGAAATCTTTCAAAGGCAAAAATCTGATCAGAAGACTGAGACATCTTTCTTCAGTTAGTTTGGTCCCTGAATTTTATCAGTCCTCTTTATCCTATTATAAGAATATGTGATAAACTATTTTCACATGAATAGTCCTAGTTTCATGTGAAACTCGGTTGCAGTGGTTTATTTCTTTTTTGACACTTTTGATTTAAAATCATCCATGCAGTTAAAAAGAAACTTGATATTTGCAAAACTCCTTGAGAATGAATTGGTTTGTATCTCTGGTGTGATGACATAGTGGGTTCTAGTATTCTTCATGTTGTTTGTTCCGGTTCCAAAATTAAGTTAATTTGTTTTAGTTCCATGGTTAATTATATTTCAAGGGTGTAGGAGGAAGGGTATTTTGGGAGAGAGAAGCTATCACTCTTTGTAGCATAGTTTAAACCCTGAGCAGGTTAAAAAAAAATGTTGTCATTTATTTTCTCACCAAAAAAACCCAAATTAAAATCAGTTGTGTGCTTTTCAATATATCATACTGAATATTTAAAACTGGTTTTGCAGTGTTTACCACATATCTGTTTTGGCTGTCTGGGTCTATTTCTGTGACAGAGCAGTCTGGATTGGATGTGGACCAAAACTTAAGTAGGCATATACTTGGTCTGTTTAGTGTGTTAGTATCCCGGTATTTTTTAACATCATCTTGTTCTGTGAGAGTTAGCTCTGCTTTTAATGAAGATGCAGCATGTTCACATAGATAAGACATGTACTAACTGGTACAACTAAACAAGAAAAGTAAACTTGACCTTTTTATTGCTTATTAATTCAACAACATTTGAATTTCAAATGCAGAATCTCCATTCAACTTAATCCCATGATACATCAACTACAGAACTCAGGACAAATTATTAGTGTCTTAAAGATAAGTCTATGATAGTAAACTATAGCAGTAGGCATTTGTTTAGATTATTTCTGCATGTCTCCCTTTTGAATCTTTACCACTAAAATTTAGTTAGTTATTGGAATGTTTTGTAAACTCATTTTCTTTTTGATGAGTATGCTCACAACTAAGGTTTTATGGCTTCAGCTATTTCAAGAGCTTTCAGTATCCCAAAATGTTTTAAATACAAGATGTTCTAGCAGTAATGGAACTTCTGCCTCATGATATTACTTAGGCATTACTCTATTGCTGCAGACTTCCCCTTTAGGTGTGGAACTTCAGCAAAGGTTAGCTTCAGTCCTGTATTTATGTGCATAAATCTCCTTACATCAAAAACAGAAGAAAAGTTGTTATGCAAGCAAGGTGGAAATATGTTTGATGAATCTGAAGAATATGAGCATCATAGATGGATGTAGTTCTTGATAAATGCAAGCTCATGGGAGGAAGTGTGTCTGAAACATAATGATTAGGTCAGGATCTAGTAGTTGTTTTGTGGAGTTTTAAAATTCGTCATTCTCATATTGATACTTCTTGTTTCTTAAGCTCATGATTTGCTAGGTGCTTTTTAAGTGTATCTTGATTATTTAAAAGCTAACATTCACAAATTATGCATCCAATAATTTATGCCTGGTATAGGTAGAATATTAAGGTACTTTAGAATGGCAATATGACAGAACTTTAACAAGAAAGGTTGTGCAGGGCTTCGGTGTAATTCATCATCTGTTCTGTACACTTTGGCTATTTTCTACAAATTCATGAAGTATGATAGGAAGATAGATTGTGGTCTTTTTCTGAATTATGTTATAATCAGCACCTATGGTAATCAAGATCAGCTTATGGAAATGTTGTCGGCAGGGTCCGTAAGTTGGCTAGAAATTTGGAATAAATAGAGGTGTGTGGAACCTAGTAATTTCAGAATAATTGCTAGTTGTAGAAATACATTCTTACATTTTACACTTGGAAAAGTCCTATGGATGTTTCTTTATAGGTAGTATCCTCTCTTAGTGCAATATTGTAACCACTCATGAAACAATCACTTTGTGTAACCTTTTGCAAAGATAAAGCTTTGGAATTGAATTTCTGCTATGTCTAGTATTTCACAGAATCACAGGCTAGCCCTTTTATGTTGGTCATCATGGCTAATTATTCTGCAGAACAGTACAGAAGTTAAAATGTAGTGTGTTTTGCTTGAAGTGCTGTGGCACCTGCAGTTTTGGAAGAGAAACTTGACAGTTAGAAGAACATAGTCTTAGTATCAGAGATTGCCCACCTCTGGAAAATCCACTCAGTTAATCTGAGTTGCAAATCACTGCAGCTAATACAAGTTTGTAAAATTTGAAAAGGTGAAAAATCTGAAACCATATTAGTATTAGGTTTAAGTCCTCACTGCTGCCTGAGCTGACCTGAGCTATCACAGCCACAGAACAAAGAAGAAACCGAGGAAGGTGCTTCAGTGTAGCACTCTTCCTACTTGGTCTGTTCTCCCTATTTATGGGCTGAGCTGGGGTTAGGCATTGTAATTACAAGTAGAGCATTTGTCTGGTCTTTGGTGGCAGTAACCCTTTTTCTGACAATTTGTTATCATGACAAAGAAAGCTTTGTTTCTAAAGCCTAGCAGTCAAAGCTACTCTGAAGGGGAGGAAAAGGGAATAGGAAACAGTTCAAAGAATATCGGATGGAAGTACCAAAAAGAAAACTCAGGGGTGGCAGAAAGGAAGTTCAAAGTCAGGAAGACAGGGATGAACTAAGGAAGAATCAAGATGGGTACAATGACTACTGCAAAACTGGCTAACAAGCTGTGGAAAAGAGAGAGGAGAGGCTAAGTATTGTAAAGAAGAGTTGTCAACTTTACTCAAGCAATTTACACTCACAGCTATGCTGGTTGAAGCAAAAGGAAGCTCCAAGAGTTAAACAGTAAGATTTGCCCATCCATGGCTAAGGAGGAGCCAAGAAGTTGCTGCTTAAAGAAATGGAAATGGGCTTGATGGGCATTACTTCTGAAATTCTTCTGAACCAATTGGATGCTGTCCTGTGCCAGTTCACAAGAATGATCATAGCTGTGACGAACGCAGGATGGGAATGCAAGATCATGCAGTTCTTCCATGCATGAGAATACAGTCTCCTTGGACAATTCCCATTACCTATAGTGAACTGGTTAGAGCTGGTAGTTCTTGATGATCATTCTTTTGGCATATGTGTATATATGTATGTATGTGTGTTTGTATAATCTCACAAATCCTCTCCTATGTATTTGCATATGTGTGTGCATACAGAGGTGGATACTCTCATAAAAACTGATGTATTGTGTGCAGTTTGGGGGATCTCTATATAAAAAAACCCCACCAAACATCAAACACTGGAAGTGTGTCCAGAGGATGGTGACCAGAGGAAGGTGAAAGGTCTCCAGGACAAGACTTATGAGAAGTGGCTGAAGTCCCTTGGTGTCTTCAGCTTGGAGAAAACAAGGCTGAGGGGTGACTTCATTACAGTTTACAACTTCCTCAAAGATGGCTGTGGAGGGGGATGTGCTGATCTTTTCTGTCTGCTGACCAGTGATAAGACAAAAGAACATGAGGAAATGGAATGAAGCTTCATCAAAGGCAGTTAAGATTGGACATTAGGAAGAGATTCTTCACAGAGAGGGTTGTCAGTTTCTGGAACAGGATGCCCAGGGAAGTGGTCATGGCACCAAGCCTGTCAGTTCAAGGAACATCTGAACAATGTTGCCTCTCATGAGATTTAGGTATATGTCATCCTGCAAGGAGCAAGCAGTTGCATTCACTGATCTTTATAAGTCATTTCCAACTCAAGATATTCCATGATTCTGTAAACATTTATGAGACTAAGGTGGATAGCATGCAAAGTACAACAGCTGCCGAAAGTGCTGGAGTGTCTCATGAAAGGGAGAGCTTTCCTGAGATGAACTGTGGTGTAGACACCTGCTGTCACCAAGGATCTTGGGTAGGAAATACCTGTGTAATAAAATATTTTTTTTATATTTAATATTTCTGGTGGTGGTATCTTCACACACCACCATAACTTATTTACAAAGTATATATTCAGTTATGGGTAACATATTCCACATATGAAGACAGTTAAATCTGAGAATTTTTAATACAATTATTTCAATGGGAAATAAAGGTGCTGTGATCAGTGGTTTCCCACAAGGGGGATTCTGCAGCAAATTAGCTGGGTACTCATAGCTTGCTCCTTTGTCCGGTATTGTCCCAGATGATGTAACAATAATTCTAGTGACTCTTGGCTAGGAGAGGACTAAGGGGCCTCTCACCTCTTGTGTGCTTTGTTGCTGGGCTGTAGCCTTTCCTTGGCTCAGAGAAGGCAGTTCATGGGCTGTAGCATTGCAGGTCTTCTGGGATTCAGTTCTCTTGGGATTTTCCCCTTTCTGCCTCTGGCACCGGGCTCTCAGAATGTTGGTTGCCTTGGCCCAGGTGCAAGGCCCAGGTGTGGTTTGCCTGCTAGGATGGACTCTTCAGCTGCAACTCCAGCAGCATTTGGCTCTTGTTGCTTTGTAGGTGAGAACACGGCAAACTGCTTACCTTTTCATCTGGTTTAAATACAGTCCGAAGACAATTAATGTCCATTGGTAACAGGGAAACCTGGTAGCTGAACCTATAGAATGGGGTATATCCTAACACGGCCAGGGGCACACACAGTTCACAGGTGTGTTACAAAGTTAATTGCACAATCTACATGTTTACTTGGACCATTTGGACCCCAGGAAGTGTCCAGGTTTGCACATTCACGGGTGCTTAGCCCATAGTCTTGGTTAGGGCATGTTTTGAAAGGCTTATCCTTTCAAAACAACCTGCTTTTAAGTTAGGGCATCTCTTTGGCAAATGAACACTGACTTCTGCTATGAAAGCTTCAGGATGTTGGAGGAGACAGCAGCATAAAGCTGTAGCCATCCTTTTAGATTTACCACTATAGTTGTCTTAAAGATGTCCTATTTATATAATCAGCCATTCCATTTGTAATCAAGAATTGATTCCATATCACCAGAAATTCATTTAAACAAGTATATGACTTAGCAAAATCATAGCAACTTCTGCATTTTCTAAATTTTTATTTCCATATCTGTCATTTTTATCAGGCACCATTTGTCTAGAAATTATGAATACAATTTAAATGTGCAAAATCAACATTTCATATCTGATGTTGTTGGTTAAATAAAACTACTATGAATGCATGGAATGCATAAGAGAATAAAAAGACTTAGCAAAACATGTTTCATACTAGCATTCCAGACACACTGAAATTCTTAAATCTCTAGCCAGGGCAGCATTCACAGTTCACTGTCTACTTATTGCCACAGGTACTAAAAAGTGAGTGAATAACAAATAGTAGAACATAAGCATGGCAAAACAGATCTTAAACTCATTTTTACCTTCTAAAAGATTTTGTGATTTTTTTTTTCAGTAAATACTGTCCCCATATGAGGAAAGTAGCCAGTTTCTGTTTTCCATCATATTTTCCTATTGTGGATGCTAATAAGGTCATTCCTTAGCTATTCAATAATTTTCCATAGTGCAATGCATTTCTTTTTATAGATAAAGGTGTTTATTTTTTCATTAAAAAGTTGTTAGATGAAAACAAGAATTGTGTTTGTGTGCTCTTGAAGTATGTCTAGGCTTTAATTGTGAAGTGGTGCTGTGCATGGCAGGATATCACAGCTTAGTCATAGATGCTTATGATATAGTAGCTTTCTTATTCTTTCTGATGCTTATTTGAGAATGCTTCCTTTCTCTGCACGGATACTTACACACAGCGAATGACATTTTGGCCTTACTTTCCTTCTGCTTTTTAAGTAAATAGATGTTAATCAGCCTTTTATAATTTACCTTGAGATATTTGGGAAAAAACACTGTTCAGTATTTAGAGTGCTTACTCTGAGGATGCTGCATCTTAGAGTGGGTTTGCTAAACCTATTGCCTGTGTGGGTAGGGTATGTTACTTACAGACAGACTTATAATTAGGAATGTAAAATTGTTTCCACCAATAAAAGCCTCATCTTTAAACTGCTCTCTGGATTTATTATGAGGCTGTGGCCTTGACTGATCACCAGGTTTGGGATCTGTGTAAAATGTCAAACTGCACTGTGTGTCCTGCTTACCATCCAGAAAGATATGGCTTTTGAGATTTAAATTGCATTGTTAGAACTTTTTGGAAAGTTCTGGTACAAAAGAGAAAGAAGCTATTGAAGGACTTTGTGAGCTACCTGACTGGGTTTTGGTTCTTGATAATCACATGGTATTTGTTTATTGACTATCTTATTATGTAATTGTATTGTTGTTTCTGGACAGTTAGAATCTTTTCTAGTATCTTCCAGGATATTGATGCTATGCTGGGAGAAATTGTTTTTTCTTACATTTTTTCAGTGTATCAGATTTTGATAAAGACTCCAGAGTAAATGCCAATAATCCATTCAACTTGATGCTTTAGATTGCATAATGCAGACATTCATACCAGGATTACACACCACCTATCTAATTAAAGACAACTTGCCAGGTTCCTGAGAAAAAGCACATTTGCTAGGTTAAATTATTATTTTTCTTTCATGTAGATAATACTGTGGAATTTGTTGTGTTCTTTTCTTATTTTGGTAGTATTATTTATTTTATTTTCACACATAGACTTAGCCATTTTGAATCTATTTTGACCATAGCAAGCAAGGAGGCAAAAAAACCTTGAAATGCTGCAAAGTACTGAAGGCTAATCTGTGGTGTGGTTAAGCTGCAAAGTATTGTTTATGACTCACAGTCAGGGTGTTGGTAAAACTGACTAACCTTGAGATAGAGAGGAGTTTTGAAAAGCGCTTGATGGTCATCAAACATTCTTCATTGTGGACACCTGGACTGGATAGTAACACATGGAAAAGAGAGGAGCATCCTTCTCTTTATGATGCAAGCAATTTCTAATGCTATAATTTGGCCTTAGTCTCAGAGTCTACCACACTGCTAATAAAGGGATTGATTTTGTTGATCATACTGATGTAAGTATCAGTGTCATTAGCAGTGATGCAACTCCTTCTCCCAAACTGAATGTATGTTATTTAGGTTAATGGTCCTCTTCTTATCCCATTGAGGCCAATGGTAAGAGTTCCATTGACGTCAGAAGGTGCAGGATTAAGCCTTAATAGATCTGCCTTTTTTTTGTGAGTAGTCTCAATATAAAATGCTGTCTTTTTTTTAAATATAGATGTTTAGTTGACTGTTCAGCTGCTTGTTCAAAGCTTGTAGGTGGAATAAATACTTCTGAACTAACATACGTATTTTTCTTAAAATCTAGCAGATATCATTTTTTTCAACCCTGAAAACAGACCTGTTTTTAAAATCTTTCTTATTGTCTGAGGTTTGTGTATCTCATTGTGTCAGTGAATATTACTATCAGACTGACTTTTTCAGTCTGTGTAGAATTATTTAGTGGAAACATCAAAATTACCTGGCATATTTTGAGACACATATACTTGTGATTCTGCTCCAGTGGCACATGGCTGAGTGAAGGTCACTGCCATTTCAAATTAACAAGATGAATTCAGCCATTTTGAGCTCAGCTCAATTCTTTAATTGTTGGTACAAGTTTGCATTAACAAAATTGAGAATCTTGACAGAATATGAAAGAGATACGTGCAGCAGCAAGGTGAAGTTTGTCTCAAGAACATTAAAAATACCAGGCCAAAGGCTAGGTGAAGTATAGAACTGAGAAGAGTAACATGATTGCTGCTGGGATGCACAATCCCCCTTTCTTTTAACCCATGCTCTGTATATGAGAATGTGATTTAATTGATTTTTTTTCAACTCCTTAAACAGAAAATACATAAATACTATTTGTAAATTTAATTCTATGAAAGAAAAAAAATACTACATTTGTTTAGTGCTGTGTTACTTTTTTTACTGATTATTCCTTTTACATATTTGTATAATCAACAGAGAAAGGGAAGCTTCTGCTTTATAGTACTTCAGAACTGGATTTATCACTCCCTTCTAATAGATCACTATTTTTCACAACTAAATAGACTGTAAGTGCACAAGCATTTTATACAAAATTAATCAGATCCAACTAGCAAGAATGGAGAAAGATCACATGTAGAATATTCTATGTAGGTAGTGGTTATTATCTGAGAGTATAGGAAGTTCCATTTCAAATTCATGGCCTGACTCAGGTTGACTTTGAAGTTATATTTTTTTTATCTTGGTGGTTTCTTGAACTGTGAAATTAAGAGGGACAAGAAAAGCAAGGAGAAAAATGGTAATCACCAATTGTTCTTCTGACAGCTTTATGCAAACGACTTGCCACCCAAAATCACTGACATATTCCCAAAAACATTTAAGGTGGCTGAAGCTGCTTTTTTCTAAAAGGTGCTCTATTTGTCAGGAGATTTGTCTCATTTCTAAATAGAAATAATTATCTCTGTTGAATTCTGTAATGTAAATATTGCAGCTATAGCATAAGCAGAGAGTCTTGTGTGAAGCTGTAAATATCAAAATATCATTTTGTAACACTTGATGTCTACAACAAACCAAAACCAAAATGAAACAACAAAATCTTTTTGAAAGGTTTTATATCTGTTAGAGATTTCTTAAAATGAAAGAAGAAATAATGGTGGGATGTTTTTCCTGTGAAGTGAAATTTTAGTGCGTAAAATAGCTCATGTATTTGTGTTACTGAGATGAAATCTGAGATCAAAATGTGTGTTACAGAGAATTCTTTCTTTTCTGAAAGGGCACTGATATATGCATAATTTTGTAGCTGTTGTAGTGTACTACATTCACTTTATTCCTGTCATGAAATACATTTTTTTGTATGGAACATCTTAAAAGAGAAAATTGCTTGCAGCTGACTCTCACTGCTACTGTGGTGTTAATTCCAAACCTGTATTTTTAAGGCTGTAACAGTATAGCCAAAGGCATAAAGAATGCAAGAAAACGTAAGGTGGAGTTGGCACCTAAAGCTTTTCTGTAAATCAACACAGAGATCTAAAACACAGCTAGTAAATTCATAGGTGTAAGAATGGTAGCTTAGGGAGAAGAGTGGTCAAGATGACTGGAAGAAGAATTACTTGTTCAGTTCTTTATTCAGTGTGCAACCTATGGCAGGCTGCGGGGGAAAAAAAAAGGAAAGAAAAAAAAAAGTTACTCAAAATTAATTTGTTTTTTTTCAGTTCAGAATGAAAAAGAAACCTGAAAGAGCAGGCTAGTTTAATTATAATCTAATACTACTTTCTATTCTGTTTCCTTGCAATCAAAGTTTTGCAAACACTAGTGAAGGTATCCACTCCAGCTCTTAAACATAAGTAATTTGTTTCATCTGACTTTAACGTTTTGTGCGTTGTGAATTTAATAATGAGCAAAGTAGCTAGGCCAATAATAAACCAGTATAATACACACAAATGAGAGCACTGTTATTGTGTCAAATGCAGTAAAGTACTCTGTTTATGGCATGTTGTGAATGGCTTTACAATTAGCACTAATTACTGACAAAAAAAAAATCAAAACAGCTTTACAGAAGAACACTTTTCAGTGCAAGATCAAAGCTATGTCTCTACAGAATAGCAAAGCTGTTTAATTGCACTGAAGTGCTAATTGGATTTTGAGGTGCTTTCATGTGTTTCCCGCAATTAGCCCATCATCCCTGACCAAATGCACTTAAGAAGAGGTTATGAGTTTTAAAACTTTTGTCTACACAGTTGTGACTGGGGGTATCTATGTAAAAATGGTGGTGCCTTCATTTTATGTAAATGGAGGTCTTTTGGGTCATGTTATTAGAATTACAGGGATGAATATACAGGGAGCAAAGCACCCCCACATTATGTGGTAAACGATTCTCTAGATATTCTGTCGTTTAGGTATCAGTGCAAGAGAAAATAAAAGCCACAGCTGTTGTTTTTTTGCTTACTTCATTGGTATATATGCTGAAGAGATTTTGATGCCTGGGGAAAGTCTTGCTTTCAGAGGCTTTATCTGTGCTCTTCATCTCAGTTAATAATTATTTACTTTTAATTTTTTAGAGGATATTTTAAGTCTTTTCCTAATCTTTTACATAACTAATTTTAATATTTGTGAATTATTTTTAATATTTGTGAATATTTCCTCTCATCTGATCATAACTAGTGAGATTGTGAGGAAGCAGAGGCTTCTCAGCTTCATGGAAGACAGGCATAGAAGAGACTTGTCTAAATAGAGATGTAGTGAAGCCCTAAATCAGTATGCTTGTTTTCATCTGTGACTCACTGAGCTGTAAGAGTGACCTTGTGCATTCTTGAAGAAGTATGTATGAAAAATCATCAGAAATTACTCAGAAAAGTCCTACTAAGCAAAGGGACTTGTGCAAACCAGAGTCCACCAAGATTACCAATATCTTGTCTTGCATTGTGGTACTGGGATTCATCACATAGCTACTGTGCAAGTTACACTGCCTGAATTCTGAGTATTCACAGTTAAAGCTCTGCTTTTGGAGTCACAGTGTCCTGTCTGGTGATACTTTGTTCCTTGTGTGTGACAGGGCCTCTAGCATGAGTCTACTAGGTTTTACACTTCCATAGATTGTTCTTTTTTTCAGTTAATCAGTTAGTTGTAGCTGACTTGGGCCGTTTTTGTGTGCAGTGGAGTATTTGTGGGGAGGTAGGGTGAGCAGATCAGTAGTCTGGAGCTTTAAGGTTAAATGCAGGAAGGGATTTGGGTGCAAACCAACAGGGTGCTGCAACATCTGCATTTTGAGACCATGTACATAAAGGAGTGAAGATGCATAGAATCAGAAGAGTGAATAGGAACCATCATGGTTCTATGACCCTTGGATTAAAGTAAAACATTTGAGTTTGGTAACAAGTGTCCTACTTTCCTCACAAATTTCTGCATTTTGTATTAAACATGCAATTTATATTAAACATGCACTGATACAATACAATACAGATGCAGAATTCTCGCTAAAATCATGGGATTTACTGTTGCCCTTGGTTACTTGGTAAACTATGGGGTTTTCTATTGCTCTAATGGTTGCTTAAAATCAAAGTACTCCTTCTAGCAACACCCTTGACATGTCCTCATGCCACACACTTGACATTTTGTTACAATTATGTTTTTTCACCTAAGGCTCCCATAATTTAAGAGGCGACATAAGCAGCAGGCCTGTCATGCTGATTTCAAAACTTGGTTTTTTTGTAATTCCAGAGCATTGCAAGACGGTATATTCCTGATTAGTTATTTTAATATTTGTGTGACTTTAAGGGAACATACAGTTCCTTGAAACTATTTTCTGTAAAGTTTTTGAATTGAGTTTGAATTTGTGAAACATTTATTGTTTTTAGAAACTTCACCTTGTAAGACCTAGTTTCATTGCTTCTTAACTCACAGAAGACACAAAACAGACTATCAGTGAAATGAGTTGCATAGAATTTGCATGCAAAATGCATATTTTAATGTGATTTTTTCTTGAGTTAAAATTAATTTTTATTGCTCTCAAACAAAAATTTGGTCTCAAAATACATAATTTGCTTACCAGACTAGACCAACAGGCCAATAAATCCTGCATGTTAGGATAACTAGAATCACATGTTTTACAGGAAGATAAAATTAAAATAATGTCCATAGAAAAGAGTTAATTCTAACTCCAGTGTGTAAGCAGCCAAACTACAGAATTTTCTATGACTTTGCAACTTATAGAATTAAATGCTAAATTCTGATGTCAAGAAAGTCCAATTGTTTATTCAGGTATTTTGTCATACTTTTAGTTAAATATTTCATGTTTATAATTAAAATTAATTGTCACTGCTTACTCTTTAATGTACTTAGAAAAGTCTTTAGAGTTTACACAGAGCTGTGTAAATGGTATTGTTACTAAATTTACCATTTTGTTACTTCTTTATTGTATTTTGCCAGCCTACAGTTGTTACTGTGAGAAATTGCAGTATTTGGCTTTCGCAAGTGGAATTGCTGGGGACTGTGAGGTTCGATCTTTGGGTTGATTGGTTGGTAGTAGTCTGTGTTGTGTGAGGTTCGATCCTTGTGTATTGGGAGAGAAAGGTGAGGCGCCAACATGTCTGAAGACTGGCCAGGTCAAAAGTGCATGTTTTGTCCCACCCCTGAAGGAGAAGGGTGGGAGGTACTGGGGAAAGGTATGAATACGTATGTTTGACATCTATGTAAGTTTAACTCATGTCGTTACTCTAGCAAACCTCCTATGTGCCCAGCACTGTTTTGCCTTTATTTTATGATAAACTGGTTGTATTTAAAATTTAGCTGTGAGTTTATCACATTACCTTATGTTAACAGATTAGTCCTGGGCTTAGTACATTGTTCATTTCTAGATGTAGTAGTATATGCTGTGCTTTCACCTAATGTCATCTGAAATTCTAGGTTTCAGGTAAAACATACTCTAGATACATGCATATATAAATCTGAAAGTAGGAATATATCCTTAACACATGCTATATGGCTATGCTTATTCTTTTTAAAAATGAGAACTGTTACTTACGCAAACATCAGTTCCAGTGTAAGCTTTCAAGCAGAAGTTTTGTGCCATCTTGGATTTATTTCATGGTGAATTATTCCTCTTTTTTTATTACCAGTTTTTATATTGGCTCAGGTCTTGGCCTTTCCTCAGCTGAGACTGTCACAGTTAAGAACTTATGATTTAGTGAGTTGTTTGTTACATAACTTAGAAACAGAACAGAAAAGTGTCAGCAGATCCTTTCAAATACAGCTGGAACAGCATTACATTTTATGTTAAATGCTTATTCTTTTATGTGCAAATAGCTAATGCTTTTTTATTACAGAACACATGCTTTGCACCACAGCTTTTCTGTGTATTAATTTGTTGAGGTGGAGTTTACTCACTGGTAGTATCTCAGTTCACTCAGAATATGTATGCTTGTGTGACCCCGATCATTGGCATTTTCACAGAATTGTAGAGTTATTATGGTTGGAAAAGCCATTTAGGATCATCAAATCCAAGTATAACTCAGCTACCATGACCACTAACTACATCCTCAAATGCCACATCCACATGCTTCATCCTTCCTTAGTATTCAAAACCATACAGAAAACTTGAAAGGGGGAAGTTCTTTCTAAAGTCTATGAAACAAAATTAGTGCAGCTTGCATTAAAAGATTGAAGTGTTTCACTCCTTTATGTTTTTCTCTTTCTAAGTAATTCTGTTTTTCACAGATTCTGTATGAACATCATTATATGTTCATCTGTGTGAACATCAGCAACTGTCTTGCTCTCAACACTTCAGATTGTGTCAGGGTCTGTGCACAGCAGAATACAGTGGAAGCTAAGGATGCTTTACAATACAGAAGGAAAAGTCCTTGCTCTAAAGTCCCTGAGGTTGAACAACCACCTTTTTTATTTTAAGTTCCATAAGGAACCAGGCCATTACAGACTAGAGAATTATTTACTCTGATGAAGTTAAAGTTTCCTGGGGTTTCCTTGTTTGGTTTGTGTCTTCAATCTCAGTATTTCATAGAGTAGTTGAGAAAAAAGTTGGAAAGGACATTAAACAATCAAGGTGTTCTTTCGGTTGGAAGGAATCTTTAAAAATCATCTTGTCCAGCCCCTGCCATGGCCAGGGACAATTTCCACTAAACCAAGTTGCTCAAAGGCCCATCTGATCTGGCCTTGAACAGTTCCATGGAGGGGGCATTCACAACTCTGAGCAACTTGTCCCTGTGCCTTACCACCTCACTACTAGCTGTATTTTCAAGTACATCTTATGCCCCTCTAAAAGAGCATCATGATGTAAGGGTAGTTATAGAGTGAACTTAAGGGTACAGATCTAAATATTATCTTCAGAAAAATAAGCTCACTCTCAGTGAAAGGCTAGCTTCAAAATAAATAATGCACAGATGATGCTCTATCACCATGAAGCAAATATTCCATTTAAAATAATAAATTACAGTTTTCTGACAAGTTGACACATTTTCATGGAGAAGGGCTGTTGGTGACACTTCCTAAAGTGCTGCAACATTTTACTAATTTAAAAAAGTCTTCCTCAGATCGATTGTGACCTTATCAATAGGATAGTCTCATTAATCTCCTAAGCAGGCTGCTGTCGCATTGCAATCTAATTGCTTTCAGCTGCAGTTAGTCCTTTTAGAAGATTCAACAATTAATAGCGCTTTCAAATGAGCTTTAGGGGAGGTGAAGCAATGTTGGTGGTTTCCTTCAAGACAATGCTTTTTACTATTAAATTCCTGAATTCCAAGCGTAACTTACTAAATCTTACAATATATGAACATAAAGTGGTTCTTCAGGAAAAATACGGTGTATTTGCAGTAAAAAAAGGTTTTCTATGCAGTAATTAATACTAGGAATAACATTTTTGCTTCAAATGGTTTTCCTAGTTGTAGCTGTTAAGTGTAGTGCAATCCATAATTATGGCTGCTTGCAGTCTTCCTTAGATGGCTGGTTTCAGTTTCTTTGCAATTTGTCCAAAACATCAGGATGAATTTCTCCATGGGAGATGTATGTTTCAGTTTCGCTTTTTGAGAGACATTTGTTCAAGCAGTTCAGCAGTTTTCAAGAATTTAATTAGGCTGTTTTGTCCATGTTAACCACTAACAAAATAGTTTAATTGTGTAGCTGTCATGACTTCGAAATGACATCAAGTTTGAAGGCAGAGTTATACTAGTGTAATTGCACTCCTTATACAATGACATCCACATATGGATGAATTATAAATTATGAACTTTAAAAAATATCTACTGCATATATTCAGGTAAAAATTGGATATTGACAGTACTCAGTCTGTAGTGAGTATTATATATGTCTTCATGTAAATTATCTTCAAAGAGGCAGTTATTTTCTGGCATACATCTTCAAGGACTCTCAGCTTTTGATGTCAACTGCAAGGTGCCCAGTGAGGGAAGCCAGAGAAGAAAACCTTTACTGTGCACCTTGCACTTCTCTGTCCAGCATTCTGGCAAGCCTAAAGGATGGACATATTTTTATGAATAAGGAGAAAACAGTAGAAGGGCTCATAGTAGTTCAAGGGAGAAAGCATGCAAACTGAATCTGGGAACACAGGAGGAGAGTAAAATCAAAGTGAAGGAAAGGGATTAAAGGTGCAAAGAAGGCAACAGTTTGAAAGCTAAGGAGAAGCAGGCAGAAAATGTTGGGAGATAAAAATCGGGAGCTGATGACCAGGAGACAGTGTGAGCTAGAAAATAATGGAAGAGAAGAGTCAGTGGCAAAACAAGTTTATACTCAATGGAGCGTATTCTTCCAGAGTCCAGAGATTCTTTTTCATATTAGTCTAAAGAAGGAGAAACAGGATGTTGTATGTTTGAATGAGACTCACTGATGTCAGGTGAGGATTTTGTTGTGGGTTGTTTTGTTTTTTTAGGTTTACAAATATTTTTAAAACTGTTTGGACAAAAAAATATTTAATGTTGAAATTTCAAGTACTTGTTAAGACCAAATTCACCAGTGAGGAAAATTCTGAATTATTAGTTGCCTGTTATTTTGTGTACATTGCACAAGATATTTAAAAAATCTATATTAAAAAGCTTAATTCTTTATGACACAGAGCATATTGCTCTTTGTCCTCTCCCTTGAACAGGATGAACTGTGCAGTGACAACATGCTGGGGCTGCAATGAACCTGTTGTCTGTAACATGTCTGCTTCTTTTATTGCAAAAGTTGGTAAACATGTAGTGGATCAGTTGAAGTGACTGTAGAAGAAAGTGCAGTATCATGCTAAAGCTGCTGAATGCTTTGCCAGATAATTTAATTGCCGCACGCCTCTGCCAGAGGGTTCTTGTGTAAAGCTGGGCAAGGGAATGTATCTAGACTTTCTACACACCTCTGTGTGTTCCAGTATATCAACAAACTCTATCTAGGACACATAGGTGAAGTCAATATACTTTCTTGAGGCATGGTGAAAATTTCTGTTGTCAGGCATTTCAGCATTGTTTGATATTTGGCCATTTATGGATTTAATCTGCATCTCAGTTGCCTATGTGTAAAACTGTGATGATAATACAAAATCACAGAATTGTCTAAATGGGAAAAGGCCTTTAAAATCATTGAATACAGTTGTTAACCTAACACTGTGTCACATTGGCTAACTTCCAGTCTGTTGGGCCATTCCTGGTCAGCCACAACTACTACAAGTGATGGAAACTAGCTTTGTGAGCAACCGCCAGTTCTTTCAGAACTCTCACGAGGATTCTATCCAATCCCACAGATTTGTGTATACCTGTGTGTTGCAGCAGGTCACCAACCACCTCTTCCTGGGTTGTAGGAGGTCATCCTGCTCCCTGTCACTGTCCTCTAGCTGAGGGGACTGGATTCCCAGAATAAAACTGGACCTATTACTAATGACTGATACAAAGAAGAAGGCATTAAGCATCTCATCCTTTTCCGCATCCTTAGTCACCTTGCTTCCTCCTGCATCTAATAGAGGATGGAGGCTCTCCCTGCCCCATCTTTTGCTGCTAGTGTATTCATAGAAAGATTTCATGTTGTCTTTTACAGCAGAAGCAAAAAAACTTTCTCACTAGGCTTTGGACTTTCTAATTTTCTCCCTGCATAGCCTCACAACATGCTATAGTCATCATGTGTGATCTGACCTTTCTTCCAAAAGCCATAAATTCTCCTCTTTTCCCCGATTTGCAGACAGAGCTCCCTGTTCAGACAGGTCTGTATTTGCCACGAGCTTGTCTTATAGCACACAGAGACAACCTGCTCCTGTGCTTTTGGGACTTCCTTCCTAAGAATGTCCAGCCTTCCTGGACTCCTGCCCTTCAAGACTGCCTCCCAAGGGATTCTGTCAAGCAGGAAGTCCAAGGTGGCAGCTATGCTGTGCTCCCATATTACTTCTCTAGGAAATGAAAACTCAATCATTTCATGACTGCTCTACTCTAGACAGCCTCTAACCATGACATCACCTACTAGTCCTTCTCTGTTCACCAAGTGCAGGTCCAACAGGGTGCCTTCCCTGGTAGGTTCACTCACCAGTTGCATAAGGATACACTTGAACATCTGGTAGTGTTCCCTTTCTGCTGTGTTGTACTTCCAGCAGATATCTGGAAAGCTGAACTCTCCCACAAGAACAAGGATAAGCAATTGCGAGACTTCTCCCAGCTGCTCATAGAGTGTTTCATCTGCGTCTCTGCTCTGATTTACTGGTCTATAACAGATTCCTACCATGATATCAGCCTTGTTGGCCTTTGCCCTAACTCTGAGAGATAGACACTCAACCATAATTAAGTTCTAAATTAAGTATGTATGTATCATCATAATTAAGTTCTAAACGCTTATAACAGTCCCTAAATTACAAGGCCACCCCAGCTCCTCTCCTTCCTTATCTATCCCTTCTGAAAAGCTTGTAGCCATTAATTGCAGCACTCCATTTGTGCAAGAACTCATAGTTTCATTGTGCACAATGTAATCTAAGGCCAGTAGATTCCATCATCATACACATCCATATGCAGTGTAGGACTTGTGAAGACTGAGTCTGAGTCCACCACCAAGTCAGTACAGTCTCCTATGCCTAACAGTACATTTTTTGCTTTGCTGCCTCTAAAGTTAGTACTGACAACAAAGTTTTTGTTCCCTGTAGAGCATGCAGATCCATAGATGGCTGGCTTCTGGGGCCATATGCTAGTCTATTTGGCATATAGTATGTCACTATAGTCTATTTAGCAGTACAATACCAAAAATAAGGAATCTTGCCAAGTTTGAAAGTGTTTATCTTTGTTTATTGAAACAGTTAATTGAATTTGTTACTCTATGTGTAAGACATGCCTTTACTACTTGGGGTAATGCCTACTGTCATGATACTGTTCTCATGCACACTGAGATGCACAAGAGCAGTCATTACTGTGCTATTTATCATGGCATCGTGACTGACTGTAAAATCTCTGGCAGCAAACTGCAGAATCCACTTATACAAGGAATTGCTTAAAAGCAGAACAAAAGATCCTTGCCCTTCGGAGCTTGAAAAACCTGTAACTCCATGCAAAAACCTGGTGACTAGAGGTAAAGAAAATGGAAGTAGAAAATACAAAGAAGCAATGAGGTGATCCCGATCAACGTGAACTATTGCAGTCTCAGCATTCCAGGTGTTGTGACACTAATGGTTATTTTTGAGAATATGTGATACTTAGCATGCTTCATCTAGCAAAAGTTACTAGAGACTGAAGAGTAAGAGAATGTAAGAGAAGTCTGATATTTTAATTACTAGGGTCACATGCAGTTTCTGTAGGCCAGTGCCAGCAAGGGATTTGTAGTGATAGGACAAGAAGGAATGGATTGAAGTTTGAGGAGGGCAGATTTATACTACATATTAGGAATGAATTCTTTGCAGTGAGAGTGGTGAGACACTGCAACCAGTTGCTCAGGGAACCTGTGGATGTCCCCTCCCTGGAGCTGTTTAAGGCCAGGTGGATGAGGCCTTGAGCAACCAGGTCTAGTAGAAGGTGTTCCTGCCCATGGCAGGGTGGAACTAGATGATCTTTAAAGGCTCTTCCAAGCCAAACCATTCTATGAATCTATTATTTTTCACAAGTAGTTGTTACAGAGCAATTACGTGTATTATATACAAAGTGTGTTATACTAGATTTTAGATAATGATTAGGACTTTAACCCAGAATTCTGAAAGCTTCCTATGTCTCCTCCTTTTCAGATTTCTACCACTTATTTTCTTGGTCAGGATATTTCAACATGTTCAGTTTAGACAGAATTATTTTATTGTTTTCTTGGGTTTTTTAGCAATGGAAAACACACATGCTAATCCTTACACTTTAAAATATTTATGTCATCCAGTTATAATCCAACTTAAAATGTCATCATTTTCTGCAAAAAATTGCATTCGGCTTCACTAGACAATGGAAATACTGAAGAGATGTAAGCAAATTACAAACTCTTGCCTGTAATAAAACTTATTGATATTTCAGGTACTCATTTAAATCTGAGTGTGCATGAATGTATGGGCATAAGAAATATTTCTTACAGGATTGTTTTTTTTTAAGAAGTCTTTCAAAGCAAATAAGGGGAGGGGCTTTTATTCTCAAATACCATGAAAGAAATATAATGCCTGGGAATGTGGAGTGATACAAAGACAATAACCTCATCATGATGTCTCATTGCTGGGGAAGATAGTGTGTGAGATGTGAGATTGAAAGCAAAATGAGATAACATTGGTCAGTGAATCTTGAAATCAAAGAGAAACATGAACTGACATACACTATTTTTATGACCAAAAAAGAAATTGAGAAAAGTATGTGTCATGATGTGTGACAGTCCAGATAATTTTCTAGAATATCCTATCAGTACAAAAAATGCACACCTGCATAATTCAGTCAATTCTAATCCTGTTTAGTTTGTTTGTTTTTAATGGTGGAATTCTATCTATGGAGAGGCCTTACTTGAATGATGGAAACCTATGCTATATTTATAATATAGCAGAGGTGCCTTTCAAAAGCAATCCTTACTTCCTTTCTTCTCTGGAAACATAGTATTTCCAGTGTGAGTGATCAGAATTATTGATAATATAGATGGAAGCCCTAGGAAAAAAAGTGTTGACAGACGTGGAAAACAGAATTCTGAGAAACATGATTGAATTCTCAGGCACATTGCCATCAGCCAGCAAGAAAATGTGCTTTGTACCGGTAACCTCTGACCTCATACATCAGTAGTCTGGTATGCTAGCATTATCTTGTGCTGCTTGCTACAAGACAAAGGTCATGATGGCTTCCTCTGTTGTTAAATAGGACATCAAAACAGTCAGTTCTTCCAATGCATACATTTTGCATAGAAAAGTCAATAGTTACTTAATCTCATGATTATAATTCAAACATTGCCTGTGTTAATATATAGATATATATGGCATCTGGAATTACAGCATGTTAATCAGCTAGCATGCCTTTATTTTAGTGGGATGACTTGTGAATCACTACTGTGCATGAAATATACCTTACAATTACTCATTATTAATATTCTCATTATTTTCTAAGTGTTCTTTATAGTTACATCCCTACAAACAAAACGCTGTATTCATAAATCATGAAGCTACCTATAAATTGATAAGTTCCTGGCAATATCCTTGGGTGTTAAACATCTTAAATTTAATGAAAAACATTTCTAACATGAGGAAGGCACAATGTCTGTGGGCAATATCAAGAACATTCTTAAGAAGTAATTAAATGCAATAAAACCAAACAAATTTGTATGTTTAGGAAATGCTGAGCATCCCAGATATTTCTAGTGTGACCAAAATAAAGGTGAGGGGTGTATGTGTGTATATGTTGATTTTATGAGACAGTAACAGAGTACTAGTCTTCTGTACCTCACTACAGAGATATTGAGAAAACTAATATCAAACTTGTAAGTTTAGTTGTTATGGTTTCCTGTTCTGTTTAATATTTGTATATTACAGTACATTTGGTTTAGAAAATTATTTACTTTCTGACCGTCATAAGCAATGAAGTATAGATACTAAAGATTTGCATTTGTGGGCTTAGCTCTCATTGGACCCCTGATGTCAAGAAGCAAGGATGAGCTCACATGGTAGCTGTTTCCTCTGTTTGATCATTGATGAGTCCTCAGAAGACAGTTGTCAAGAACTGGTTAAGAGTTAGCAACTTTGAGATTCCTTCTCAGTCAGATTTGACTGAAATTCAGCAGTGAATTGTGTTCAAATAGGACATCAGACTTTGCAGGATTTGTTGGTTTAGGGAGGTTGGGAAAAGGCAGACTTGGACACACAGAGAGACAGTCACTGAATGTTCTTAATTTACCCTCCATTTCCTTTGGGCACTGGGCCAAAACCAGATGTCAGCAGGTCTGTCTTACTCCTACTGACACAACTGACAATGCTAACAACATACATAGGGGCACCACCTGCTACAGAGAATTATGAAGCATGGAATTTATGACAATGACATGACTAAATATGGGTAGGAATATGTCATGAAGTTACCATATGCTGTAATCTGGTTATTTTGTCCTAGTAAATGAATTCTGTAGCAGGTCTGCAAATCAATTTACTTCTAGTGTTCAAAGACTTAGGTTTGGAACTGAATGGAATTTGGTGGCCTTTACACTGTGATGTACAACTATTAAGAAGAAAGAACAATAATCAGTATTAAAGGAGCCAAAATTAAAAATCCTACTACAAAAAAATTCAGGTTGAAACATTCAGGAAAAATGCATGTTAATATGTGTGATTTTATGGGGGTTGATGAGATGCAGAAAAGGCTCTTACTTACTGTAATACTCCTTAAATTTTCTTCTAGTAAAATCAAAGTTCATTGTTCTTTCTTCACTAATTATTTTGTTTCTGAAATAAGTATTTTGGTGACTTATCATGAGAAATTTGGTGCAGATTGAGCCAAATGGCTCAGCAGGTCCTGAACTAATTCCTCATGGATTACTGGGGCACTACACTGCTCCTCGACCCCATCGCCCAGTTCAGTTGTACAGTTAACCTAAACATAGGTATTTCAAGTACACAGCAAGAACAACTGTAAAAATACAAGGAAGCCTTCAAATTATGTAGGTTTAAAAGTGAAACATATGGCTATTTCCTAGAAGATATATTACTAGTAATATAGCATATGAGTGTCCATATGGAAAGGATTGAACTGCCAGTGCTGTAGAGATTAAACTAATAAATCACTACTAAGGAAATGTTTTAAGTCACTTGCTGAGTATTAGTGATGGTACTAGAAGTTTGTTTGGTTTGTTTTGGGTTTTTTTGATAAATCTGTAGAGTAGATAGAGCATAGATTATAAAATTGTAAAACATCCATATATCTGAGTGTCGTGGGGTTGGAAGGGTAAGGCCAAGAAGCCTCCTCCCTTCCCCCTTGTAAAATAAAGGGAAAGAAAATTGAAGGGAAAGGGAAAAAAAAAAACCTCACAGCTGAATTAGCAAAGCAGTGGAGCTGTATATTTACAAAGCAATGTAGGATATGCAGGGGAATATATACAAATTTACAATATTTACAATATATACAAAGATATACAACAAAGTAGCACAGAGATGAGAGCTCCCCCCTCTGCTGATGGGGTTCCCCACCTCTGCTCTCCCCCTCCTCCCCAGAGCAGGTCAGAAAAGAGAGAGAAAAGAGAAAAAAAGGTTAGAAGCAGTTTGTGTTAATTGGAAAGGAGTTAATACAGGCCTTATCAGGTTTGTCAGTTTGAAGGCCGAAGCCTTGGCAGAAAGCCCAGCACAGAAAGCTGCTGCCCAAAGAAGAGGCGGAAGCAAGACTGAAGATAAAGTGCTGGAATGCCCAGTATACTTTTCTGCACTCCCAGTTCAGAAGGTGCTTCCTCCCACTCTTCCAATGAAATTAGTTTAGATTATTCTTTCCGTTTACCAACTTCCGTCCACCATATTCCCTTTCTTAAAGGCACAGCCTCAAACGGTCACACTGAGGCAATAAGTTGATGGCTTATATAAACATAATTCCTTCATGAGTGGTATTATCTAAATGTTACTGTACACCTTGTCTTCACTGTGTGTGCTTGTGTTAAAGTCATACTCTTTGGACTTAACAGAAAAAAAAGTTAAAATAGAAATATTATTTTTGTTTATGAGAAGTACTGTGGGTAATAATTTGGGGAACTGTGCTCAGCTTTGTAATCTAAAAGTATCATAGTATCGTAGTATCATTCAAGGTTGGAAGGGACCACAAGGATCATCTAGTTCCAACCCCCCTACCATGGGCAGGGACATCCCACACTAGATCAGCCTGGCCAGAGCCTCGTCCAGCCTGGTCTTAAACGCCTCTGTGGACGGGGCCTCGACCACCTCCCTGGACAACCCATTTCAGGGTTTCACCACTCTCAAGTAGGACAGTAAACAGGGAAAATAAGCTGTACTTACTCTTTTTATCTTCTATCCCCTCAGATTCAATTAACAAACATCTAGCTGTGTATTTTGCAGGAAAGTAGAATCATTTTGGTCTTCTATTTTATATGCCAAGAAAATGTCTTGGAAGATGAATGCAGTGTTATTTTAAAATCACTGGAAATTCCAAATGCTGCATTATAAAACTTCATATTTGTCATCCTTTGTTCCACAAGAAACAAGCAAACACCAAACACCAGAAAGGCAATGGTTCTTTTTTCTGTTAGTCCAAGCAAAATACCCTTAGGACTCCATTATTTTTAGGGATAAATCCCATGGTTTTATTTACATCAAGTAGAATGCTAGAGCCTGCACAACTTAAAGACACTGAAGGCCCTGTGCAAAGGGATTAGAATTGGGCATTTTTTTTCCCACATTTCATGAACTATGGTCTATAGAAGTGAAAAATGAAACGGGCTTACAATTTTCTTTTATCAGCATAAACTTAAATTTCTTGTTCACCCTCAAAAAAGTTCAATTTGTTCCTGAGGTAAAATTTTTCTCTTTATTTTTGTAGATTTCAAAATAGAACAGCAATACTGTCATACTGTAAGATTTGTGCCAAATTATTACCTTCTCCCAAGCATTTGTTACCTTTCATTGCATTTGTTACCTTTCATTGCTGATATTTTTTGTCCTCCAGTAAATGACTTGTGGGTATATAAGCCAGAAAAGACTATATTTGGTAAAGCAAGTTTGGATTATTTATTCCTTTCTATCTAAAGATACTCTATAATTTCAGTATGCTTTTGAAGAAATCGGTTTGAAATGGTTAAATGTTTTAGAGAAGCATTTATATGCTGTTTGTATAATTGATGTAGTTATAAGTAGGTATGCATCTAACTGAAATGTGAAAGCACTCATTTAGAACCAGGAAAAGACTGGTTTCTATTATCTTTGCACAAAGTGATTCTGTATCAACAGTAAGCTTGTTAAAGAAAAGAGGCCCTTTTTCTGGAAGTATGGATTGTCCGTCCAGCTGCTGTCAACTTGTTTTAATACCACTGATCAAAAAGCTGGAATCATTTTAAGGCTTTTGACTGAGTTAATTTTTACACATTAACATTTACTGAAGAGATAAAATTGATCTGTATTTAAAGATAGTGCCTTTGTCTACAGGTGGAATGCAGTTTTATTGTTATTATTGAGAAATCTGTACTGAAAATGACATCATCTTCCTGCTTGCCAAATCAAATCATAAACCAAAACTGTCTTACATAAATACAAAATGTAAAAAGTTTTAGAGCCCTGAGTGGAACAGATTGCTACTGTATGCTCACTTCACTACAAAGGCAAAGGATTTGTTTTCATTTCCTTTTCTAACCTTAGTAAAAGCTGTTCCCAAGAGTTTGAGCATGCACTATAGGCATCCTATTTTCCCATTATGTGCCTCTACACGCTTTTTTACTTCATGAGACTGTATGATACAACCAGTGGTCAAAGAGAAACAATATATTCTCACACTTACTATTATTTAGAATCTCTTTTGTGATGAATGCGAGTATGTCCAAAAGCTGCTTTTCCCAGGGCAGTACTAGTGCTTTTAAATGGCCCCTGCAGGCAACCGGAACTTTAGATCTCTGAGAGTGACACATGAAGCCCTGAAATACTTTTTTCTGCGCTTAACTGTCAAAGAAGGTCAGGGTCAGAAAACCTAGGTGGAAAAAGTGTAATTCATGCTGTTGTGTGGGAAGAGTGGTAGTACTTGCAGAACAATTGCTCAGCTTTGAATTAAAAAAGAGGGTTTTATTATTCCACTTTCTGGCATTCTGCAGCCGAACTTAGAGTGGTTATGTATTGGTTTGAAAGATACAGAAATTGTTAAAGAAAAACAATAAAAAGCAATGAACAGTGCATAATAATGCCCTATAACCATCAATTCAATTTGATTTCATGTTTGCATTGTGTATGGAGAAGACAGCATGTTGAACTAAACAAACTAAGAAAAAAACATCAGAAGATTCATGCTTTGTTCCTGTCAAAAATAACATTTAATCCACTTTCTTTTGTTTTCCTATCTGTTAAAAACACATTTTATGAATGGGCTTTGATATAGTATATTCTACCTATGATACCAGTGCTAAAGACAAACCTTTATTCAAGCACATTTCAATCTAATTGCATGTTTACCTTGGAATAATGCTTCCAGACCTTTACTGAGACTGAAAATTCATGTTGGTGCATCACCAGTAAGTGTTCCTAGGACAGATGTATTCAAATGCTTTATCAGTGCCACACAGTACATCAACTGCAGATTTATATTAGTTGCCATAGTGTAAATACAAATTTAGATATGTATTTGTTGTTACACTTGCTTCTATTTTTTGAAAGAAAACTGATACCATGAAAAATTGGGCTGGAAACAGGAAAGCAAATAATGCTGCTATGGGATTAGGTGTGTTCATGAACTTGATATTATTAAAAGTACTCGATTTTTTTATTATGTCAATAAAAGTGAAAACCAGAAACCATATAAAGACATCACCCATGATTCCCAGTTATATGGATGGTATTGTTAGATGCACTGCTTAAATTGTAGGAAGACACTTATGTAAACTCCTTAGTTAACCTTAAAAAGCAATTACGTTTTTGAAAAAGGGTCAAAATTAATAGACTATGTGAAATCTTGAAGAAGGCAGTCCTTTTGTAGTGGTGACAATTCACTTCAAAACTGTATTTGTTATTTCTCTTAATTTTTTTATCTTTTTTATAGCTAGTAGTGGTGTATTAAAATATTCAGATAAAATTACATTCTTTCTCAAATGGAAGGATAATCTTTAAATTGTGTAAAATAACATTTCAGTTTGTCCTTTTAGCAGGAAAAAAAAAAGTAATGAATATAAAAATTAATCAAATGGGGTTTTTTTTAGTCTTCCTGGAATAGACTTCTAAAATCTCTTTAGATAAAATAAAGATAACCTTATCATATTATTTTGAAGAATTCTGTCAACTTCATAGCTGAATATTGGAGAGCTGTTAACCTGGAACACAGCACTGTTTTTGTATAGTGATATTCAGAACTCCATGCAACAGTTCATCACTTGAGGAAAAAGTATATAATCAAAAACTGTGCACATACACAAGAGTGAAATCAGTTTCATCCTGATTCTTTGACATCTTGCTTTTGAGTAGATATAAATAAAAGTGTGTGTATCAGCTTTTCAGTACTTAGCCTGCAATCAGCTGGCCAGAAGAGACATTTCGCAAGTTACATTTTTCCTTATTTTTTCATTGAACATTATATTTGTTCTTTTTCTTTCTCTCTATTTCTGTCTCTGTCAATGTATATTCATATAATACAAAGGACAAAAGAGAGGAAAAAAAAACATAATTAAAAAAGAGAGAAGTTAGCAAAATAACCTATTGAAACCTATTACTAATTACTAATATTTTACTATAATACTCAAATTTGCAATTAAAGCAGTCAGATTAAACAAAGCAGTAAAAGACGATTATTTAATTGGATCATTATTTTTCTAATCTGTGGAAGCTATTTTATAAAGTACATATATATTCCTCCAAAATCTTGTTTAAATAACATAGTTTGGTTTAATCTACTTGTATTTTACATTTAGATTTTAATACTCCAATAAGGAGAACTTCTATTTCAGCATTTTTCTGATTAATATAGGAATGATATATCATCTGACATATAGTCATAAAAATAGTACTGCTTTGGAAAAATCAAGGTAACTTAATTTTTAATGTTTCAAAATAAATTCTATGAGCTACCTTTTCAGTTAAGGAGATACTAAAACTATTTTTTATTTTCAAATGCAATGTCACCTCCAAGATTATGGTTTTGTATGTGGGAAGATCTTGAAAAATTAGGATCATGATGAAAAACAGTGAATTTTAGGGAGGTATCAGCACAATGAGAACTGTCTTTGTAATAGTCCACATTCCAAATTGTTTTTAAATGAGCTGCTATTTTTCACAAGTATTTTCTTCTAGTTTCACTTAGGGTCAGCTTTCTTCCTTTGATTCACCTGACTAAACAGGTTTCCATGTGGTCTAATCAATATGTGATCTGTACAGTCTACTGCAAGGTGCCAGAGAATCTTTTTGCTTTTGTTTTCTCTGTCCTTTTGGAAGTCACTTCAATTAATTGATGTGAGTGGTACCTATATACATTGCTATACCTGGCCAAGTGGCAAAATATTTCTTCTGTGTTCTGGTACCTGACTGTTTACAAACACTGAAAGCGGGATCATCTTTTCCAGGAAACGTAAAAAGTTTTCTCAAATGTTATTTTTCTCTAACTTTTTGGTTGGTTGGTTTTCCCAGCTTCATTATTTGTTTATTACAATTCCCTGCAACTTTTTTGTCCAAACCTTCACATTTTGGTGGGTTGGGAATCTGCGTTGATATGATGTACCTAAAGCAGAGTGAGGAGTCTTTTAATGACAGTAGTTGCTCAGGAAACAAATACTGATTTATAAATATATTCTACTTGTCAGTAATGAGCAATACTCTACAATCTGTCATGAGTAAACCTTCCTGATTATAGTTTAAAGAATTATAGTATTTAATGGTCCTTGGTGGTTAAAAGCAGGAAGTACCATGAAGTGAATGAAATTTCAGATTGTAATAGGTTAGGTCTGTGTCGTAGGGTTGGGGGAAAGGCCAGGCCCTTCCCCCCACACTGTGAGTAGGGGAAAGAAAATTGAAAGGGAAAAAAACTCATGGCTGGATTAGCAAAGGAGTGGGTGCTATATATTTACAAAGCAATTTAGGGAACGCAGGGAAATACATACAGAATTTACAGTATTTACAATATATGCAGAAATATACAACAAAGTAGCACAGAAATGAGAGTTCCCTCCTCTGCTGAGGGGGGAGTTCCCCACCCCTGCTCCCCCTTCTCTTCCCCTTTCCCCAGAGAGGGTTAGAAAGAGAGAAAAAAAAAAGTAATTAAAAGCGGTTATGTGTTAGAATGTTAGAGGGTGTATTATCTGTTCCAAGGTCAAACCTGGCCGAAAGCCCAGAAAACTGCAAGCTGCAAAGGGGAGGAAAGCAAGTGCAGGAATGCCCAGGATTCTCTGCTGTACTCCCAGTTCAAAAGGTGCTTCCCCCCAGTCTACCAATGAAATTAGTTTAGATTTGTCTTTCGTTTACAAACATCCAACCACAATATTCCCTTTCTTAAGGGGACAGCCTCAAATGGTCGCAGTCCACCCCTTCTAAACAATTTCATTGGCTGTTCATACTGTCCATCCAATCCAAAACAATATTTACAGTTCGTAAGTAAAGCTCATAGTCCATTCCGGCTATGCTCAGATGTAGATGATTCAAAAGTCCAAGAAAATCAGAAAATGAGAAAAATGGAAAACAGTTTGTTTCTTCGCCGACGAAGCAAAGAGAAATAGGGAATCTCAGGGTCTCTTAGTTGACTCAGGGCTCTCAGGGTTCTCAGGGTTCGTGCACCGTAGATTCCTTGTTGATTCTTCCTCTGGACACGATGTAGCTATACAACAGTTTGAAATTAACCTCTTTCAGTTAAATTTCTTTGTGGAATACACTGAATTTCACCATTCTCTTGCATTACCCAATAAGTGTGACCCGGACCTTCAGATGAAACCACCCCTCAGACAGGTTTAGCCTCTCCTGAGGGCGAAAATACCCGAACAGTTTTGCCTAACAGATTCTTTTCTCTAACAACAGGAACTCTATCACCTTCTACTTTCTGTAGCAAATCTGAATGTGCAGGTCCAGCTCGGTTCACTGAACCTCTACTATTTACCAGCCAGGTTGCTTGTGCTAAATGCTTTTCCCAGTTTTTCAAAGATCCACCCCCCATGGCTTTAAGAGTGGTCTTCAACAAACCGTTGTAGCATTCAATCTTCCCTGAAGCTGGTGCATAGTAGGGAATATGGAATATCCACTCAATACCGTGCTCTTTTGCCCAGTTCTTTACAAGGTTGTTCTTGAAATGAGTTCCATTGTCTGATTCAATCCTCTCTGGAGTTCCGTGTCTCCACAGGACTTGTCTCTCCAGACCAAGAATGGGGTTGCATGCAGTTGCATGTGGAACTGGATAAGTTTCCAGCCATCCAGTGTTTACCTCTACCATAGTAAGCACGTACTGCTTACCAGAACGAAAATGTGGTAGAGTGATATAGTCAATATGCCAAGCTTCACCAAGCCAAGCTTTGGACCATCTGTCACCATACCGCAAGGGCTTAAGTCGTTTTGCCTGCTTAATAGCAGCACAAATGTCACAGTCATGGATGACTTGTGTGATAGCATCCATGGAAATGTCTATGGATCTGTCATGAGCCTATTGGTATGTCGCATCTCTGCCTTGATGTCCTGACGAATCATGAGCCCACCGAACTAAGAATATCTCACCTCGGTGTTTCCAGTCAAGATCAAGATTAGAGTCCATGTCTACTTGAGAAACTCTTGCAGCTAGATCTGCCTGATGGTTGTGTTGCTGTTCCTCAGTAGCTTTGCCTTAGGAATGTGAGCATCGATGTGTCTCACTTTCACTGGAATTCTCTCGATTCGATCAGCAATGTCCTGCCACAGGTCTGCTGCCCAAATGGGTTTTCCTTTCCTCTGCCAACCACTCTTCTTCCAGTTCTTTAGCCAACCCCACAGAGCATTGGCTACCATCCATGAGTCGGTGTAGAGATAAAGCTTTGGCCACCTCTCACGTTCAGCTACGTCGAGAGCTAGCTGGACAGCTTTTACCTCTGCGAACTGACTGGATTCTCCTTCTCCATCCTTCGCCTCTGCAACTCGGCATGTTGGACTCCACACTGCAGACTTCCACCTTCGCTTGTTTCCAACAAGACGACAGGAACCGTCTGTGAACAAAGCATATTTCTTTTCATCATCAGACAGGTCATTGTAAGGAGGAGCTTCCTCAGCACGAGTTACTTTCTCCTCTGGAGGTTTAGCACAGTTGATACCTTCAGGCCAACTTGAGATCACCTCCACTAGACCAGGCCTTTCAAGATTTCCCATTCAAGCTCTCTGTGTCATCAGAGCCATCCACTTAGACCATGTGGAGTCTGTGGCATGATGTGGTGTGGAGCCTTTGCCTTTGAACATCCAATTCAAAACTGGTAATCTAGGAGCTAAGAGAAGTTGTGATTCAGTTCCAATCACTTCAGAAGATGCTTTTACTCTTTCATAGGCAGCTAGAATCTCCTTTTCTGATGGAGTATAATTAGTGTCTGAACCTCTGTAACCTCGACTCCAGAAACCAAGAGGTCGTCCACATGTCTCACCTGGAGTTTTTTACCACAAGCACCAAGTTGGACCATTGTCACTTGCAGCCATGTACAAAATGTTCTTAATGTCTGGACCATCTCAGACAGGTCCCAGACCCATTGTTTGAATCACTTCTTGCTTTGTCTGGTCAAAGGCTGCTTGTTGTTCAGGTCCCCAGTGGAAATTGTTTCTCTTTCGAGTTACATCATACAGAGGTTTCACAATCTGACTGTATCCAGGAATGTGCAGTCTCCAAAATCCCACTATCCCCAAGAAACGTAGGGTCTCTTGCTTGTTGGTGGGATTTGCCATGGTAGAGACTCTATTTACCACATCCACTGGAATGTGTCAGCGTCCATTCTGCCACCGCACTCCCAGAAACTGAATCTCTGTGGTAGGTCCTTTCACCTTGTCTCGCTTGATGGCAAAACCTGCATTCAGAAGAATGTCAATGATTTTGTTACCTTTCTCGAAGACTTCCTCAGCAGTTTTACCCCAGACAATGATATCACTGATGAACTGGATGTGTTCTGGAGCACCGCCTTTCTCCAGAGCATTGTGGATCACTGCATGACAGATGCTTGAGCTGTGGATCCAGCCCATTGGCAATCTGTTGAAAGTATACTGGATTCCTCTCCAGGTGAAAGCAAACTGAGGCCTGCATTCCTCTGCTATGGGAATAGAGAAAAATGCATTAGCAATGTCTATGGTAGCATACCATTTGGCCTCTTTGGATTCCAGCTCATACTGAAGTTCCATCATGTCTGGTACTGCTGCACTCATAGGTGGTGTCACTTCATTTAGGGCTCGGTAGTCGACCGTCAGACGCCAGTCTCCATTCTGCTTCCGCACAGGCCACACTGGACTGTTGAAAGGTGAATGAGTTTTGCTGATGACTTTCTGACTCTCCAACTGACGAATCAGATTCTGAATGGGCAACAAAGAGTCACAGTTGGTTCTGTATTGTCTGTGATGCACAGTCTGAGAAGCAACCGGCAATTTAATGTCCTGTATCTTATGTTGTCCCACAACTGCAGATTCATCAGAAAGCTCAGGTCTAGCAGACAGCTTCAATTTTTGTCCATCAGTTTCTATAGAAGCTACTCCAAAAGCCCATTTGTAACCTCTAGGGTCTTTGAAACGCCCTTCTCTCAGAAAATCAATTCCCAAAATACAAGGTGCATCAGGTCCGGTCACAACTGTATGCTTCCTCCATTGTTTACCAGTTAAACTTATATTAACCTCCACCTTACTTAACTCTTGAGATCCACCAGTGACTCCCAGAATAGTTATAGAGTCTGCTCCCTGATAATTTGATGGCATTATGGTGCACTGAGCTCCTGTGTCAACCAAGGCCCTGTACTTCCGAAATTGTGAAGTGCCAGGCCACTGGATGTACACATCCCAATAGATTCTATTATCTCTGTTATCCCTTTCCTCCCCCTGGCGGGAGGCAGGACACCCCTAGTTATGGGGAACATGCCCACATGTGCATTGACCACAGTGTGCAGTGTTATAGCTTTGCATGTTATAACTGGAGCCACTGTTGGAGCTACTAGAGTTGCTCTGGGGAACTGTGGAAGTAACAACTACCCTTCTGGTATTGCTACCTTGGGTTCTGCTACTTTGCAATTCCCTTAGTCTCCTGAAAAGATTAGAAGTTGGTTGGCCATCCCAGCAGTTCATGTTCTCACCAAACTGATCGCGCAGAGTTATCCAACGTGATTGCCTTGGTGGTCTGTTTTGATTTGATCTGTTTTGGAATGACCTCCTTGGAGGATGTATATTCCTCACAGATGAAACTTGCATCCACCTGGAGGAAGAATTGAAATTATCCCTTTATGCCAATTGGGATATATAATTTCTAAATTCATCCTTTAAGTCTCTTATGCAATTCTGTATATCTCCAGACATAGTTTTAATTGCCAAAACCAAAGAAACACGTGTCATGCTATCCTCCAATTGTCTCATTTGATCACTGAATTGGCCAATGTAGGAGAAGCTCCACCATAATTTATTGACACAATTCTGCTTGCCAGAATGTTTGCATAATTAGAAGGAGCAAGTTTGATGATCTTTTTAGAAAGACCAATACCCACAGGAATGTCATCAGGATTCAGAGTCTCATGTTCACCATAAAGTATCTCTCTAACAGCAAATTCTTTCAAACGCTTAATTCCTTCATCTATGGAAGTCCAGGGTTTAGGATTCCATGGGAGATCATCTCGGGAAGGGTATCTCAGGGCAAGCACCATTAAAAGGCATATCCACAGATTAACCTTACCGAGAACCCTGCCTAGATGTCTATGTATTCCATTATCCCTCGAGAGAGTTCCTAAATGAGCTGCTGACTTGTCTCCAACTGTTAGAGCTGGAGCACCTGTATCATAACACCTACTAAGCCAAGCTAGAACTGGCTCCTTATCTGTCCTGGTGTAATCTTTACAGACATTTCTTATCTCTTCGCGGGGTGACGAACACTCAGTTACATCATCTTCTTGTTCCTCTCCCTGAGCTTGTTGCCCTAATAATCCTCCTGCCATTTTCTCAAGGACCTCTTTAAGCTGAGAACCACCTTTGCCAGCTCCTATCCTAGCTGCATCTCTATCCTGCTTTGCTCTCACTAGGTTAGCTAGATCTTTAAAACAAATCTTCTCTTCCTCCTCAGCAGGATTTCTTAGAGTAGAGGGCCCCTTACCAGGATCAGTCTCCAGCTCTTCTTCTCCATCAGCTTTGGTCTTCACACTTCTAGTCTTTAAAACAGCCACCTTAACTGGAGCTGTGTTTGAATTTACAGCCACCTTAATAGAAGCTGACAGGTCCTGAGATAAATCAGCTGCTGGGGCAGTGACTTCCAGTCCCACCGAGAGAGTGGGCGGAAATGACATTGCTCCGTTAATGGCCGACGGAGAAGAAGGAGGAGGAGAAGGAGGAGATGCCATGTTGATACCAGCCGCCGCCCTTATCAGTCAGAATGACTGTTAATGCCTATTACAGTGCACCTGTGCTGCTGTACTAAGATACTATTTTCAGTGTGTATGGAAAATGGACTGTAGGTGTGACTGAGAACAAAAATATTTTTAAAATATTAAAATTTTCTCATTATTTGCTTGAAGCAAGCTTCTTTGTGATTCTGAGTGCTCCTTCCAGCTTGTAGTGCTGAAAGTAACTAGCTATTATTTTCTAGAGTACTTCTTAGGTAACTTCTTTTTCTTTGGGAATAATCTTCACTTGTTGCTGAAGAAGAATGCAGCTGAAGCCATCCGACTACATAGAGTTTCTTTTTGGAAATTTTCATGTGAAATATCAGTGCTAGGAGACTTGTAAATTTTGTCTCACAAAGATAAAAAGTAGGACAGAACTGCTTTATACAAATGCAAAATATTTACATGCTATGATTTTATTATGAGTTCTTGAATCCTGGGGTAACATTAATGCTGAACTCTTACCACTTCTACCTGCATGTTTGGCCACATAACTGATGTGGCTAGTGTAGGCTTTCAATGGAACAAAAATGGCTACTGTTATCTTCATAAAGCTGCTTGAAAGGAACAACATCATGTGAAAGTATCCATGAAAGTTATCTTAAAGGATCCTTATTATGCTTACTGAACACTACTAAACATTGATTGCTTGCTAATGTATTATGTGAACTGAGAGTGACTGCACACATCTTTGCTGACAAGTTACTGCAGTGGGATTTGTGCATCTGGCAGCATCACTTCCGTAATCAATCTATATTATGTCTGGACTATAGAAGTTCAATCTGAGCTGTTAATTTACTTTAGAAATAAAATATTTCCTACATGTCAAATTCTCTAAGTGTCATTTCTAATTAAATAAGTATTTTTTTATTTTGCATTTACTAAATCCAAATGAAGGAGACAAGTCTTGTTTTGCATTAGGAAACATAGTCTTTTTGAGGTGAAAGGCTACAAAATCATATTAAATTGTTTTTCCAGTGGTATTTTTTGTCTAGTATTTGGTCTACCTAATTCAGGGACAAATATATATTGAAAACCCCAGATGATTAAGACAAATGTAGTTGTCTATACTCACTGGCTTATTTGTTTCCTAATGTTGTGGTTAATCCACTTTTACTAGCATATGCATGAATTTTTTTTCTGAGTGTAGTCTCACCTCTAGAGTTTAAACAGAATCATGTCAAATTAATTCATTAGTCTTATATAGTTTACAATCCCTGCAGAAATAGAGCTTTTGAATGGGTGCAGACATGAAGTTGGCCTTCTGTCTGAAACTTCATTATCTATTAATAATGAATGTATATTGCTGAGAAATTAATAATGTCCAACTACTTAAGAAAAATGCAGGTGAGTGAGAAATTTTGTGAATCCTATGCCTGGGCCCTGTGGAGCTGCAAACATCTTTTCTAGTTCTAACAAAAGGAACTTGTGCAGTTTCTGATGGTTGTGCAGCAATTTCCGTGGCTTTAAAGTTACAGCAAAATGATAGACTACACTGACAGACTATGCTTTGGAGACCTGTTAAATATTTAGCCACAGTGAACACTAATTATCCCTCAGCAACAGGTGTATTACCATCTGAAGTACTTTTTTGAGTTGTATGTGTAGTGTTGAACTGAACTGGTGAGCAATTAATTTGATCTAGAGAAGGTTATTATGTGCATTTAATTTCTGGAAATTGTCTCTAAGTCTTGCAATGCAGAATACCCATTCTTTTAAGATATTGTTTCTTTTAACAGCACTCATTAAAAACATTTTGCTTAAATGACTATGTTTTCTAAAATTGAGCCACAAACCCATTAACATAATAGCTGAGAGTTTTTACTCCAAATAGTGGTTTACATCTCTTAGGTACATAGAATAAACAACAGGTAACAGACGTAAATTTCTGTGTGTTTTTCACTGATGTTCAAGGATTAGTTAGCATAATAAAGTAACTCTTCTGCAATTAGTACAGTCACTTCTTTAAGGGCTTCCACTGTTTTCCTTGTTTCAGTGGGGAAGTGGCTTGGTTTGCAATACAATCTAAACAATTACAATCACATTTGGATTTTACTTGGAGGCAAAAGAACAAATTTCTTTTGGATTCAGGTGTATAATAAGGACAGAAATGTTCAAGAGGTCTGTCTACACACCTATAATTTTCTACTATGTAAAAGTAATTAATGTTTTTAATACTTGCATTTGCTGATAAAGCATTCCTTATATGAATTCTTTTCAGTTGTTCTCTACTTTGAAATTATTAAATAGAAGTAAAACTACAGGAATTATGTTTCAATGAGATATTTGTCTTTATTTCCAGGCAACACTCCATTGATTAAGCATATTAAGACAATGTGCACTTCATGAAACTGTGTCTGAAACCTATAATATTCTGGCTAGAATGGAATATTGCAGCCTCCTGCATCAGTGGATTCTCTGCAGAATTTTTTGGTTTATACTCCAGAGCACAGTCTATTTTCTGGGTATTTTCTAACTGCATTCAAGATGTTGACTTTCCTGAAAGGCTTTATATGATCTTGTTCCAGATAATTGCTCTAGGCGTGTTCTGGCCTATAAATTAAATTTAGTTCAATAGCTAACTTCCACTAAAACAGACAAAGATACTATAATATCTCGTTGTGAAAGACTGATGATATAATTCAATGGCTCAGGATCTGGGGCTTTGATTTCCCAAGGAACCATAGTGTCTCTGTCTTTGTAAGTGTAGGGTTCACAATTTTATCTTTCTTTTTAGTCTTTTCAAAGAAGGAGTGGGTGTTTATAGAAGACTTGAGGGAAGGGAGTGTTTCTTTTAAATTTTTAGAAATTTTGAGCCAAATGATGAAGAAAATGATTCTTCGAATGCATTCGTAATCTTTTGAAGATGTCCATGAAAATTTGATACTTCATTTATACATGTGTGCCCTTAATAGATGAATGCTTTTGTTTTAAATTAAGCATCTTTGATATGTATAGTGTGGTTTATTTGGTGCTTTAAATGTAACAGTAAAATTGTTAGCAAAGTCTTCCAGCCCTCTGATGCATTTATGCAAAAATATAAATGCACTTTTCTTTTAAATATACCTACATCAAATGTTGTAATAGTGGTGTTAAGACTTCTTTAATTTGTGTATCTCTAAAACTTTTCTCTTGGAAATATGGAAGTTTTGGATATACAGATGATGATATGTCATATTTGAGCCTTCATGAAGCCTTCAGGAGTATTGCAGATTCTACAGTCCACATGTATCACATGTAACCACTGCATTATAACAACAAAAAGGAAATCTACAGTATTTCTCTCCTAAACAAATCATGCAGTCATAAATTGGCTGATATTATAGAAATATGGATATTTTTTATTGCATCTGAAAAATTAACACAACTTTCCATTATAAGCATAAGTATTTTGTTTTTGGTGACAGATTTACAGTGCAATTCTGTTAAAGAAAACATAATCATCTTGGCTGTACTATTTTCTGTTTGTTATATGCTGTCACCTCCAGATTTTAGGAATATGAAAGGAATTAGTACCTGGTATAATTCAGACTTCTGCTTCTCCTTCATGGAGTTTAAAATTGGTGCAAAGATATAACTTGGTATACAACAAAATATACTGGAACATGATCAAAGTCACTAAACAAGTCTGTTGCTTACTGTACTATTTATCAACACATAGAGGGAACATATGTTTATGACATAGTTATGACTTGTCTCCATTTAATTCATCTACTGTTCTTATAATTCATGTAATTTTTGCCAAGAAAACAGAATTTATTTTGTATTGTTTAATTTTGTGGGGTATGGAAATGAGGAAAGGTTGCTTCCAGTTTATGTAGACATCCGAGAAAGGGAATATTTATTGTCACATTACAGGTAAGATCCCAGTGCCTGCAGGTCTCAGAGTCCCAGGACTCTTACTGGAACTGCTGGACACAATTAACATATGCCTCTTTTCCGGTGCCCCAATAAGGACTTGCACTGGCACTGGTTCAGAACGCTAAAATTATTAATAGTTTTAACAGATTAAGAGATACAACAGATTTGAGATTGATAGTGATAAATGCATTAACTGCAAGTGATTAAGCTTGGGTTAGTAAACTCCAAGTAACAAAGTCAGAGACACAAACGTTTGTCATAGCACTAATATATAACAGAAAAGCAGCAATAATTAACCTGTGTCTTGAATGCACAGTTTTTACCAAGAATTGTCTTACCCTGTCTTTGATAGATGACAAAGAGCACAACCTGTGAACCATCCTTGTCTACACTAAATCCACAGTTTCTCCCCTCAAAATGGTATTCCCCCTGGTTTTTGGTGTGTTGTTTTTTGCCTCGGCCTTCTAGGTGATGTTTAAAATGATTTGGGTGAAGTTGCCTATAGCCCCAGGAAGCGCTACAGGCTGGGGTCGGAGTGGCTGGAGAGCTGCCAAACAAAAAGGGACTTGGGGGTGCTGATTGACAGCTGCCTAAACATGAGCCAGCTGTGTGCCCAGGTGGGCCAAGAAGGCCAATGGCATCCGGGCCTGCATTAAGAATAGTGTGGCCAGCAGGAGCAGGGAAGTCATTGTGCTCCTGTACTCAGCACTGGTTAGGCCACACCTTGAGTCCTGTGTCCAGTTCTGGGCCCCTCAGTTTAAGAAGGACATTGAGACACTTGAACGTGTTCAGAGAAGGGCAACAAGGCTGGTGAGAGGCCTTGAGCACAAGCCCTATGAGGAGAGGCTAAGGGAGCTGGGATTGTTTAGCCTGGAGAAGAGGAGGCTCAGGGGAGACCTCATTGCTGTCTACAACTACCTGAAGGGGGGTTGTAGCCAGGAGGGAGTTGGTCTCTTCTCTCAGGCGACTAGCACCAGAATGAGAGGACACGGTCTCAAGCTGCACCAGGGGAAGTTTAGGCTTGAGGTGAGGAGAAAGTTCTTCACAGAGAGAGTTGTTAGCCACTGGAATGGGCTGCTCAGGGAGGTGGTGGAGTCACCATCCCTGGAGGTGTTCAAGAGGGGATTGGACGTGGCACTTGATACCATGGTTTAGTAGTCATGAGATGTTGGGTGACAGGTTGGATTTGATGATGTTTGAGGTCTCTTCCAACCTTATTGATTTTATAATTCTATGAAAAGCAAAATGTCTTAGTACTGAAAGAGACACTCTCTGCACAGAAGTATAACCAGTGGACCAATTATTAGGCCAAACAAAGCTGTATGCTAGGAGCTACATAGGTCAGTAGAGAGTCTACATATGTGTCAGCTGTTTCTTTTCTTTGTAGTTCATGCTGTCATGGCAATTTACAATATCTGATGCATGGAGAAGAAAGTTCTTCACTGAGAGAGTTGTTTGCTATTGCAATAGGCTGCCCAGGGAGGTGGTTGAGTCACTGTCCCTGGAGGTGTTCAAGAGGGGATTGGATGTGACACTTGGTGCCATGGTCTAATCATGAGGTCTGTGGTGACAGATTGGACTTGATGATCTTTGAGGTCTCTTCCAACCTTGGTGATACTGTTATACTGTGAATAACATAGTCATATTTGTTTAGCATGTACTCAGTTTGGCTCATTATCATACTGAGGGGTGTCAACTTTCATGTTAAAATTGCCATTAATTAGGCAGAGATCTTCTCTTGTGCAGTCTGGCCTTTGAAATTTCTTTTGAAGATGAGTGGTTTTGTTGCTTTACCCTTGGTTCATTAGTTTTAGGCACAAGACTCCTCCCTCCTTCAGCCATTTGGATCTTCATTTCCAGAAGATAACATCTCTTGACTGTGAACATCTTGACCTTGCTCTTAAAGTGCACTAAATTAATGTGTGTTTCTCTCCTGTGGTAAGCTAGGCAGTTGCCCATTTATTTAAAACAATTTGATTTGCATAGAAAACTAAATTAATTCTTAGATTAAAAGGGACAATGGTTTAGTGATATACCTGTAATTAAAATTTAAGACTAAATTTCTAACTTGTATTAATGAAGGTTTTTTTCAGTACAGGAATATAAATAATATGCATGATGTGATAATGTCATTCTTTAAGAAATGCATTCCATTGTGAAGAAAATTAGTAGATGCTTGAGCTGGAGCGTTTTACAGTGAAACTGCTATGTGAAATTTAAGTGTCACCTTCATTGCTAGCACTAAAGTTTACAAGACTGAAGAATTCTTGCTACTTGGGGATTTAGTTTGATGGAATCTTCAGTCTTTGGCCTGGAAAGTAGAAGAGGAAAAAACTTTATCGTCTCCAAACCTCAAGCTAGCTTTAATCTTTTCTGTCTCTTAATTTTTTAATTTGTCATGGGTCTGTCATCCTTTGAATAGCAACAGGCCAAAAGCAAGGAAGAAAGAAAAAAAAAAAATCAACAAAAAAATCAAAACAGATTTCTTCTGTTTACTTCAGTTAGGTTGCAAAAAAGATTAGGGAGTAAATGAAGATCATCAACTATAATGGAAATCATGTTTCCAACCACTAGTGAAAATATTAACTGCCGTACACGCATGATTTTTTTCTTTATGTGAATACTTTTTTTTTTATCCCACCAAGATAAGGCTTATTCTAGTGAAGCAAAATCAGCTTCCAGAATTTTTAACGTAGATGTGTTGCAGAGTGCAGAGCCTTATGGCTTCTGTTCTTCTGTGTTTGGGTTTAATTCTATGCTGAATTTTACTGTTCACTTTACAGATGAAGCACTTAATTTTCATAATTATTTAATACATTAGGAGTTACAATGTTCTTGAGTACAACCCTGAGCAATGAAAAGGCTGGATGAGCAAAGTAACAGAATTGACAGAAAAAACTTCAAATGTGTGTCATCAGAAGGCTGGAAGAAGTCTATCCCATGCAGATTTGCCAATATATACTGTTGTAGTGGGTTGAGAGAGAAGGCCTAGCTTTCTCTCCCCCACAAAGGGAAAAAAAACCCCACAGCTAACTTGGCCAGAGAAGCGGAAGGAATGCTATATTTTACAAACAATGTGGAAAATGCAAAATATGTACACGATATATACAGTATTTACAATATATATACAGAAATATACATCAAGGAAAAAATCCAAGAATATAGGAACAAAATTCCCTCCTCCAGACAGAGGAGGGTTCCCCCCCGCACCCCCTTCTCTCCCCCTACCTCCCTTTTTTTCCCAAAAAGGGCTAGAGAGAAAGAAAAGGTAATTAATAAGGATGAAATTTTGGTTAGGCCTTAAAAGCACATGCAGTATTAGTGATTAGTGCTTACCTGGTGTCCAAGGTCGTTCTGGCTAGGAGCCCAGAAGCAAATAAGCTGGAAGGGAGAAAGAATGGAGCGAACTGAGAAAAAATTCCAGCTGTGCTAAAACTTAAAACTGCATTCTACCAATCTACCAATGAAATTCGTTTAGACCTGTCTTTTGTTTACAAAACATTCAGCCAGAGTGTCCCAGCACTGTACCTTTCTTAAAGGCACAGCCTCAAATGGTCACAACTGTTATCTATCAGTGCCCCAGCTGATGACCTAGCTAATAGTAGATTTTACAAGGTAGGTTCTTTTCAACATCATACTTTTTTTAGCTACCAAAAAGTTTTAGCACAAGGGATAGGTGTTTACAACAGTAAGGACAGACTTTTGTCACAAATACAGTTTTGGAGAAAAGAAACTTTAAACTATTGATTGTAATAGTTTAGTGCAACGGCTAGCTTGCCTGCTCCCCCAACACAAAAATGAGGGGAAGAGTAGCACACACAACTCAGGGCTAAGACAAAGAGATAAGAGTTTAATATAACATAAGATACCATAAGAACAATACATAATTGCCTTAGCTAGTACTTTCAATATAATAATACAATACATGATTACTTTAGCTTAGCCTGTTTGCAGAAGAATTACAGAAGCAGCACAGTGAAATACACAGGGGATAAAAAACAACATCATAAACCAGAAAACCAAAACAAACAGCTACCTGACTCCCACTCTTTCCACCACCATGCCTGCTGAAAAGAGTCTACACCCAAGAAGCTGGAACCCAGAAACAGCAACCAGAACAGGAAGACTGCCATGTTGCAATCTGAAATTCAAATCCCATAATACTTCACTCCAGTTAGCACTTTAACTGTTTGAAGCTGGCATGACTGCATTATGGTATGAATAGCAGTAGCAGGTTGAACTCAATCCATGGCATTCTTCACCGTGACAATCCTATACCACTCTATACCATCTGCATCATGCCCAGCAGCAATCAACATCAGACAATGTACATATATCAGTCACTGTCCATTCTCACTCTAAATGTGATTGCTTTGCAAGGCACAGGAAATAGCTTGCTGCAGATGTTCTAGAGCTCCACTTTTTTTTCCAGCACATCAGTCCATGACCAGTCCAAATGGTAAGGCTGTGTTTTCACCCCTACAGCAGTCAAGTAGGGCACGTCAGTCCTTTGACTCCTTCCAGTCTTCCAAGTGAAAGCAAACTGGCTTCATTCTGGTGTCTAGCTTCCAGTGCATGCAGGACTGGATCCCTCTTTCACACCAGAAATACAAACAGGTTCCACCCCTTCAACCTGCCAAGCCATCAGTTTCATACAGTCTGTCGTAGTTTGGGCTGGGTGTCCTCTGCTACAGGGGTGTTTCCTGTGTCCAGAAGTCCAGCCCAGTGGGTGGACACAGGAAATTAGGTTATTTCCTGCCATGATCCCTTGCACCACTATAAGTTTCACGGCGGGGTCTGGCACTTCCTCTTTCCTTCCTCCTCGCCACCTGGTAACTGGGGAAGAGATCTCCCGGCCATGGGCCTGGTTAGGCCCAAGGCGACAGGGGGAGGGGCAGTCTCAGATCTGGCCAGCTGAGACTAGCCTAGCAGTGGGGGGGGGGGGGGAAGGAGGAGCCCTGGGGGTTTGGGTGCACCCTCAGGTGGGAATGGGATCTCTCTGGGTCTGTTTCGGGTCTCTCTCTCTTGTCACTGTATTTCTAGTTCTCTGCACGCACTCACTGTTCTATTTAAACTTTTCATCACTTTTGCAATCCGTTTGTCTGAGTCGTTATTTCTGTGCATGGTGGGGAGGGGGTCTGTCCCAACCCATTACACAATCCAATAAACCCAGTTGTCTCTCTCCTCCATCTGTTTGGAGGCAGGGCCCTTCTAATTCTGACTAGAATCACATGACTCTTGTGAAGATGCTTTGGGAGTCCTTTCAGAAGAATCAGAAGCATTATCAGATTGTCTGCTCCTCTTGGGTGATTTTCCACTGGAAATTGAGGCAGCATCCTTCAGGGAAGGATTCCCCTGTTATTCACATACTCATGAAGCTAGGACTGAAATGGGTTTTCCATCCCACTTCCTCATGTCCTCCCCATTGTCACACAATTAATACCACAGGTTACAAGGGGGTGTTTGCTTTCCAAGTTCTCTCTCAGACAGGGGGAGCATCTGTTCCTCCTGGCTGGAACACATAGCTAGCCAGAGGAGGATTTTTCTCACCTCCCTGAGGATATACAGGATCCCAGCACAGCATTCCCCGGTGTGGAAATACAGCGCACGATAGAAAAGAGAAGGGAAAAAAAAGAGAATCCAAAAGAAAACTTACACAAAATTTTCATTACAAGCTTCAAGCCTTAACTGAATCCTCTTCTTGCTTGTCTCAAGCCTTTTGTGTCCTGTCAAAATCAACTGTCTTATTGGCACAGCTGCTTTTGCTGCCTCACATTGGTACACCAAAAAGGAATGTAATGGTTTAGTGCAAGGGCTAAACTGCCTGTTTCCCCAACACAAAAATGAGAGCAGGAGTAACACACAGAACTCAGGGCTGAGATAAAGAGATAAGAGTTTAATGTAACGTAAGATATTGTATTGGGTTGAACTGAGGTGGAGTTAATTCTCCTCACAGCATCGTTTTAGTGCTGTGGTTTTTTGCAGCAGCAGTTGATAATACAGCAGTGTTTTGGCTACAGCTGAATTCGGTATCTGAGCTGTGTCCTTTCAACATTTCCCTGCCCCAGGAGTACATTGAGGGGTGGGCAGGATCTTGGGAGGGGACACAACTGAGCCAGCTGACTCAGACTGGCCAAAGAGGTATTCCATACCATATGACGTCAGCTCAGGTATAAGAAGGACGTGAAAGAAGGAAGTGTTGGGGATTCGTCCATGGCGTTTATCCTCCCAAGGAACCACCAAGCTTAGAGAGCCCTGCTTCCCGAGACCGACCACTGTCCTGCTGATGGGAAGTAGAGACTAACATCTCTCTCTCTGCTTTCTTTGCTTCCGCGCGGTCTATTTGCTGTTTGCTTATTAGTGTTATTAAATTGCTCCTATCTTATCCCCGGCTTCTGTTATATTTTCTTTCCCTTCTTACCCTGTTCACTTAAGAGGGGGAGTGATAGAGCGGCTTGGTGGGTATCTGGCCTCCAGGCCAGAGCCAAACCACCACAGATATTATAAGCACAATGAGTAAATACCTTTGCTAATAATTTAATTAATCTAATAATACAATACATGATTACTTTAGCTTAGCCTGTTTACAGAAGAAGTGCAGTGAAATACACAGAGGAATAAAACCCAGCATAAAACAGAAAGACGAAACCATCAGCTACCCAACTCCCACTCTTTCTGCTGCCATGCCTGCAGAAAACAGCCTACACTCAAGAAGCCAGACCCCAGAAACAGCAACTGGAACAGGAACAATTGCAATCTGAATTTCAAGCTCCATAATACTTTGCTCCAGTTAGCACTTACACTTTTTGAAGCTGGCTTGATACCAGCATGTTATGAATAATAGCAGCATGTTCAACTCAGTCCATGACATTGATCTATCATGATGACCAGAATTACTTTTTCACACTACATGCATTGAGTGTTGAAAATTAGCTGTAGCAGCACCACTGGTATTTCGGAGTATTCATGGAAGCTTATGGCTATCCAAGAAAGAGCAAAAAATACTACTTTAACACCTCAACAAAAGTTTGTCTTACTGTTGAAGAAAAGAGGAACTGTGGATTTGAGTTCAAATTACATTATATTGACTTTTTCCTTTGGTCTCCTTCATTTCTAGTCAGTAGTTTTTCTGAACATATAAGTCAACTAAATAGTAATAGTTTTTGAATGTCAGTAGCATGCAAATTAGATACAAGTTTGACAAACATTAATCAATATACCTCCCATGAGAGAATGGCCTATATAAATGCATACATTTGGAATTTCTTGACCCAGAATTTTTGGTGAGGACTAGAGCCCAGTAAGGTGTACAGGTACATAGAGCAGTATGATCTCTGTAAAAGGGACCCTCTCAGGACAAGCCCAAAAAAAATTAATTTATCTGCTGAGATCATGTATGTGGAAATTTCAGTTAGTAGCAGTTTGACTTTCATGGTCGCTATTATGCTAATGCTGCAACTGCATATCCTTCTGCATTACAAAACAGGAACTGATTCACTATGTTCTTTCTCATAAAATTCTAAAATTCGTTCTCAAAAGTATAAATATTTACCTCATTTACCTGGACCTGAGTAAAGCCTTCGACACTGTCCCACACCACATCCTGGTCTCCAAACTGGTGACACATGGGTTTGATGGGTAGACCACTAGATGGATAAAGAACTGGCTTGATGGCCGCACCCAAAGAGTGGCTGTCAATGGGTCCATGTCCCAGTGGAGGCCAGTGACAAGCGGAGTCCCTCAGGGATCAGTCCTGGGACCTGTCTTGTTCAACATCTTTGTGGGTGACATGGACAGTGGCATTGAGTGCACCCTCAGCAAGTTTGCTGATGACACCAAGCTGTGTGGTGCAGCAGACACGCTGGAGGGAAGGGAGGCCATCCAGAGGGACCTTGACAGGCTGCAGAGGTGGGCACAAGCCAACCTCATGAAGTTCAATAAGAGCAAGTGCAGGGTCCTGCATCTGGGTCGAGGCAATCCCAGGCACAAATCCAGGCTGGGCAGTGACTGGCTGGAAAGCAGCCCTGAGGAGAGAGACTTGGGGGTGCTGGTGGACAAAAAGCTCAACATGAGCTCTCAATGTGCACTTGCAGCCCGCAAAGCCAATCAGATCCTGGGCTGCATCAGGAGAAGTGTGGCTAGCAGGTCGAGGGAGGTGATCCTCCCCCTCTACTCAGCCGTGGTGAGACCCCACCTGGAGTACTGTGTCCAGTTCTGGAGCCCCTATTACAAGAGGGATGTGGAGGTGCTGGAACGTGTCCAGAGAAGGGCCACGAGGATGATCAGAGGGCTGGAGCACCTCTCCTATGAGGGCAGACTGAAGGAGTTGGGGCTGTTCAGTCTGCAGAAGAGAAGGCTCCGAGGTGACCTAATTGTGGCCTTCCAGTATCTGAAGGGGGCCTACAGGAAGGCTGGGGAAGGACTTCTCAGGATCTCAGGTAGTGATAGGACTAGGGGGAATGGAATGAAGCTGGAGGTGGGGAGATTCAGGCTAGATGTGAGGAGGAGGTTCTTCACCATGAGAGTGGTGAGACCCTGGAATGGGTTGTCCAGGGAGGTGGTCGAGGCCCCATCCCTGGAGGTGTTTAAGACCAGGCTGGATGAGGCTCTGTCCAGCCTGATCTAGTGTGGGGTTTCCCTGCCCATGGCAGGGGGGTTGGAACTAGATGATCCTTGTGGTCCCTTCCAACCCTGAATGAAACTATGAAACTATGAAATAATACTTAAAGGAATTATTCTTCTGGCAAAGAGGAGTAAATATGTGAGTGGTTACATATCAAGAACAGACTTAAAAAATTATGCAGATGGGCTATAGATGAAAGCTTATCAATATCACTCTTCTTTTGGATAATGGTTGAACATTTGGACCCTTCCCATAATCTAAAATTTACTTAATTTTTGGGAATTTTACCTGATAATAGAACAGACTACTTCAACAAAGATTGTTCTTATGGAAGACAAGGCAAGATTTTGGACTTATTTATCTGAATGGCATGCTATTGAAGGGAAGGACTTTTCCTGTGACAAAGTGAAACAAAAGATTTTCTGAAAGTCTCAAATGTAGATCTCATAGATTTTTCATTAGACTGCAACTTTTAAACTTTATTAATGAGTAAAGGTAGTAGAACATGAAATTTACTGGGGTTGTCTGACCTAAGATGTGTTTCTATGTGACTGTCACTATCATCACTAAGGCAACTTTCATTCAAGCTCCAATTCAGTAATTAATTAACTTAAGTGTATATATGTATATAAACGTACACATGTGTATTACTTAAAACTTTCAAACAAAACAAAACTTACCAGGAACCTTTTTCTTCCTCCCAAGCTTTGTCACAGGTAGTACTCATAGGCATTTTCTAACATTTACAGCAAACATATTTAACATGATTTTCCGAAGTTCATAAAGAAAATCTGCTACTCCATGCATCAGATATTGTAAATTGCCATGACAGCATGAACTACAAAGAAAAGAAACAGCTGACACATATGTAGACTCTCTACTGACCTATGTAGCTCCTAGCATACAGCTTTGTTTGGCCTAATAATTGGTCCACTGGTTATACTTCTGTGCAGAGAGTGTCTCTTTCAGTACTAAGACATTTTGCTTTTCATAGAATTGTAAAATCAATAAGGTTGGAAGAGACCTCAAACATCATCAAATCCAACCTGTCACCCAACATCTCATGACTACTAAACCATGGTATCAAGTGCCACGTCCAATCCCCTCTTGAACACCTCCAGGGATGGTGACTCCACCACCTCCCTGAGCAGCCCATTCCAGTGGCTAACAACTCTCTCTGTGAAGAACTTTCTCCTCACCTCAAGCCTAAACTTCACCTGGCACAGCTTGAGACTGTGTCCTCTTGTTCTGGTGTCCTCTGTGTTCTCTTGCCTGGGAGAAGAGACCAACTCCCTCCTGGCTACAACCCCCCTTCAGGTAGTTGTAGACAGCAATAAGGTCTCCCCTGAGCCTTCTCTTCTCCAGGCTAAACAATCCCAGCTCCCTCAGCCTCTCCTCGTAGGGCTTGTGCTCCAGACCTCTCACCAGCCTTGTTGCCCTTCTTTGAACACATTCAAGAGTCTCAATATCCTTTTTAAATTGAGGGAGCTTCTTAAATTTTGCAGTGGGAAAACTTGATGCAATTTTTTATTTTCTAAACAAATGTTTACTGTTTGCATGACAATTCTTTATCTGGGCAATTTTTAAAATAAAGAAAGAAGTAGATATTTTATTTCATTTAAACCTTGCCCTTTTTTTTTCCTTCTAGTTTGTTTTGAGCAAGGTGTCCTGAATGAAATTATTATGGAAGCTATTTCATCTTTACACAACAACATAAGAGGAAAAAACCTCCATGCTTCTATTAAGCCACCAGAAGGAAAATTAAAGCCCGGTGGGCAGCTTAGATTAGCTGTGACTTTAGCAAGCAGAGTGACTGTTATTTTTATTTTGTTTAAACCATATGTATACTGTAAATTTACAATGTTATTAATCTCCAATGCTACTAACTAGAAATTACATAATTGGCACAAACTCTTCTGTATTTTCTAATCCTAGATAAAAATTCCAGATTTTGTCAAAGATAAAAGCTTCTAGTGCAATACATTTCTTTCCAGCATAACTCCCCCCAAAATGGCCTTTATTATTAAGAGAACAAATTATATGCCTGGATGTGAAATACACAGGAGAAATACCTCACAAAACAGGTATTTTTCAAGCCCTCAGGATCAAATATTTATTGTTTGCATTTCATCATGCTAGTTATTGTTGAAAGAGTTCCTTAGGTGGATACATGCAACTCATTTTATGAAGTTCCATTCCATTCATTATACAGGGCAGCTAATTAATATTCTAAATTATATCATTCTAAGGAAGACACCTTAGTGTCTGTCTGGGTTTGCTGGGGCTGTTTAGCCCTATAATGACAAATTTTTTAAATTGTCTTAATTTCTCTCTGTTGTTCATATGCATGCTCAGCATCCAGTTGTATTAATGTACACAAACAGCTTCAGTTTCATTAGTCATAATTAAATTAATGGGAAGTTACATCAGTTTTCTCTGACTCTGTTTTCCAAAGCAGAACAATAAAACTGCATTGGAGTAAGTTAAATGCTATGTTAACAGACACAAAATACTGTGTTAAAGTTAATTTATGTTGAACTGTGAAGTGATACATGCAGATGAACGCAGAAAAATGCAAAAGTGTAGCTGACAATCTGTTCTTCCCTGATTGTATAGAATTGTTGTAGTACATCCAGTATGTAACTTCATGCTGTGCTTTGCAACCAGAGCAATAATCAGCATAATAGGAAACAGAGCAGTCTGTTACCCACTGCATCAAATTTCATGTGCTTTTTGAATGCCTTTAAAAATACAAGATACTTTGAGAAATGTATTTTTAACTAAGGAGTTTTAAGTAAAGTATTACATCAATTCCAGAGTTCACCAAAGTAAAATAAATATATAAAGATTATGTATAAAAGCACATCTTTCAATCTATTTTTTTAATTTAAAAATAACATAGAGTTATGTCTTGAAAATAGCTTAAAATATATTTTTTTTTGCAACTATACATGTGATTCTATTATGTATGACTGCACATCTGGAAGGTTAATTTGGACCTTGAATTAATTGCATTAACCCTCTTTGCAGTTTCTCCTATGGATGTCCAGCCTTCTCTGTTTACGAAGATTCAGCCCCCTTTGACAAAATGCTGTGCATGTACTTCTGATCACTGCAGAAGTAAAGCAAACGGTGTTCCCAAAGCTACAGAGATACTGAGATACTGTTACAGCCTATATTCACATTATCCTGCCCTATTCAACTTCATACTCTTAATTGTCCTGCTTGGGGTTTTCCCCATCAGCAGTGGCAATACAAACAATACTGTTCTGCTATACTTGCACTAAATTGATTACTCCTGTGTAATCACATTGGTGATGACAGTCTCAAAAACTTTGCTTGCTGGTGGATTCAGTATGGGAAAAACCATAGCTATAGCTGTCCACATGTTCATGAATCATAGAATCATTTAGGTTGGAAAAGGCCTACTTATTATCATTGAGTCCAATTATAAACTTAAAACTATCATGTCCACAACAAAACCATATCTCTAAGCACCACATCTACATGCGTTTGAAATACTTCCAGAGATGGTGGGTGACTCAGCCACTTCCCTAGGAAGCCTGTTCCAATGCTTGTCAACCCTTTTGGTGAAATTCTTCCTAATACTGAGCTTAAAACTCTCCTGGCACATTATTACTCTCCTGCTTATTACTTGAGAGAAGAGACTGACACCCCCCTCACTGCAACTTCCTTTCAGGTAATTGAGTAGTAGTATTATTTCTTCTATAGATCAAAATTTGTTGTGGCTAAAAGAAGGCAAAAGGCAAAACTGGTGGGTGAAATTGAGTTTCTCCAGCTAAATATGATACACTTTCAAAATAACATATCTGAAAAGTAAGAAACAATCACAGAATCATAGAGTCAGCCAGGTTGGAAGAGACCTCCAAGATCATCCAGTCCAACTTGTCACCCAGCCCTATCCAATCAACTAGACCATGTGTTAAGGTCCGGAGACATTAGATGCCTCGGTCCGGAGACACAGTTCTTTTAAATATTCCCGTGTTGTGAAATTAAAGGCACAAACGAGGCCAAAGTATCAACAGCTAGACTATTTATTACATAAATAAAGTGGACATAAGAAGGGAGAGGGAGAAAAGAGAGAGAGAGAGAGAGAGAGAGACGAGAAAGAGAAGAGAGAGAGAAGAGGAAAGGAATTATATTACCACACCCCTCATCCCCCCCAAGACAGTTAAAGTCTGTGGAGGAAAGGTGCTGCAGAGATGTTGGGTTTGTAGAGAAACCGTGGTGAGGCTTTTGCTGGAGAACAGCTGTGGTCCTCTGGGGAGATGTTGGGTTGATACAGGAACGGTGCTGAGGCTCCTCTGGGCAGCCTGGGTCTGTAGAGAAAGGGTGCTGAGGATTTGGCTGGAGCTGTGGTCCTCCGGGCAGCTTCTTTTCTCCGGAGCAGCATTGTCCCGGCTTCTCAGCGGCCTGGCCTGTCTCCTGTGTTTTCCTTCATCTCCGTTTTTCTCCCCGTTTTTCTCCTCTGTTTCTCTCCTCTGTTTCTCTCTACAAACCAGTAGTTGTTCCAGTCTTTTATACAGTTTTTAGTCCTTAGGTATGTATTCAAATATTGTCCCTCAGGAAATCTGTGTGTTTGGGCAAGATCCTGGCTGGAGGGGGGGGGAATCTCCGTCTACCCCATCTCCATCCAGACAAGGCTCAGGAAACAGGTGGAGATTATCTTGCCCTAAAGGTGCGATGGCTGGGTCCTTGGGTCCTATTGTTGTAGTCCTGTGTTATCACGATGCAATCACAAGCTGATTTGCATCCAGGATTGGTGGACAGGATTCTTTCCACCTTCTTTCCAGTGGCTCTGCTATCACTTTATCTTTGTTGACTCACATAGAGAGAGACAAACTTATTAGACTCTCACACCATGGCACTAAATGCCTCATCCAGTCTCTTCTTGAAGATCTCCAGGGAGGGTGATTCCACCACCTCCCTGGGCAGCCTGTTCCAATGGGAAATCACTCTCTCTGTGAAGAACTTCTTCCTAACATCAAGCCTGAACCTCCCCTGGCACAACTTGAGATTGTGTCCTCTCATTCTGTTGCTGGTTGCCTGGGAGAACAGACTGACTACAACTGGCTACAACCTCCCTTCAGGTACTTGTAGACAGCAATGAGGTCTCCCCTGAGCCTTCTCTTCTCCAGGCTGAACAACCCCAGCTCCCTGAGCCTCTCCTCATAGGGTTTGTGCTCCAAATTCCACCCCAGCTTTGTTTATACACCCACCCATTCAGTCTGTCAGGGTCGCTCTGCAGGGCCTTCCTACCCTCCAACAAATTGACACCTGCTTCTATCTTGGTGTCATCTGCACACTTCCTGGGATGGACTCAATCCCCTTGTCCAGATAATTAAGAAATTATTGAACAGGATCAGGCCCAGCACTAATTCCTGGGGGACACCACTAGTGACTGGAAAGATCAGTGTTGGGGCACTTTGATTATTTTGTCTCAATGTTGTATTTCAGTTTCTTCTTTTTATGGGAATGTCATAACAGTATTTGGTTTTGTTGCCTATTATCTTTGGTTTATTTTGGTGAATGGTCAAATAGCTAATATCTTCCTGAGTTATACACCAGAGGTTTTACAATGAAATCCAAAACTTTCAATGGCAATTGTCTTCCATTTTTAGTTTGTATGTCTAAAATTTAACTTTTGTAAGTGGCTTTTGTCTTCCAATGTCACAGCTTCAGGCCCAGCTGCAACCAAACCACTCACACAAGAGGGAAGGAGCAATTGGGAGCAAAATGCCATAAGTTATGATAAGGAGCATTTTATAGGACATTACAATGAAGAAATGAACAACTGGAATAAGATCAATAATAAAAATTAATATGTAAAACAAGTAATATAGAATGCTGTCATTTGGTGCCATGGTTTAGTTGATTAGATGGTGTTGGGTGATGGGTTGGACTTGATGATCTCGAAGGTCTTTTCCAACCTGGTTAATTCTATTCTATGTGCTCACCTAACACAGCCAGTGCTTTGCCACTAAAGCACCAAAAGCTGCCATCATACAAACATTCTGCTGCCCAAGTCTTCCTCGCCCCACTTTCTCCCCTCCATTTATATGAGAGGACACAATCTCAAGTTGTACCAGGGGAGGTTCAGGCTTGATGTTAGGAAGAAGTTCTTCACAGAGAGAGTGATTTCCCATTGGAACAGGCTGCCCAGGGAGGTGGTGGAATCACCCTCCCTGGAGATCTTCAAGAAGAGACTGGATGAGGCATTTAGTGCCATGACATTTATGGTATAGAATACCACACTGACTGGTTCAGATTTCTATCCTAATCATGACCCCTTCCAGATTCTTTTGAACAAAATTGACCAATTCCTAGCTAAACCCAGGACGTCTAGTATTTCATAGAATCGTACATTTCATAGAGTCATAGAATCATATTTATTTGGCTTCGTCTCCATTCAATTCAGTTTTATGTACTAAAAATATAACTGTTGTATTCTATTTGTTGGTAAGTTCATAGAAACTTAGAAGTCCTTATACTGGATCATGATTTCACTGTCAAATAGTGTGAAATTCTTTGGTGCATTACAGAAGTAACATAATGACATGTGTTTACTAGATGCCCTCCTTCCTCTAGTCTTCTAGTCTTTTTTATGTGTAGTCTTTCAAATTGATAAATTTATGAGATCTCCTTTTGAAAGGGCAAAATGCACAATTCATTTGTTCTTGAGCTTAGGACCTCTGTTTTCAGTGTTTTCTCTCAGTGGCACAATGAGTATAGACCTCTGTCAGATGTCATCCTTTGTCTCAGCACACATTTGCAGACCATCAAGCAGCCTTTTCAAAGTTGGTATATATTAGTCAGAAGAATACAGTAGCTAGAGTCCTTAGGCAAGAAGGGCAGAGCTAAATTTGCCAAGGGGTGCATTCACTCATCATTTAGAATTACTTTATGTCATTCTCTAAAAAAGCTCTCTTGTATCTTGGCTGATCTCACAATTGAACAGGCTAAATAGTTTAAGTCCCTCACTGTGAAAATACTTTCTGTGTCTACCCTCTCTCTTACAATTTCATGTGAATAATAGTATATTTTTGCATCCTCATATTGAAGATTTTGGGGTTTTCTTTGTTTTGGTGTGGGTTTTGATGTTGGTATGCATCAAGAAAGAGATGTTGATTCTGTTCATGGTTTTAATCTGGCTAAGTATGCAAGATAAAAAAGTAAATCAAGCACTAAAATTAATTCTGCTTGGAAAATCATAGTCTATTAATTGGATTAAACTGTAGGATTAAAGTTGATTTAGCAGCTGCCTTTTCCCAATGTAGCAGCTAGTAAATTTGGCATTGAATATAGCTGTGTATATTGTACCAAGATAATGGCAACCAAACCATGGCTGGGTAACTACATAGCAATTAGTTTTATGTCTCCCACGAAAGGAGAAAAAAATAAAGCAAACCACCAATATTTACCTGTATTAGATATATTTTACCTGAATACTTTTCTTGCATAAAAGCAGTCTTCACCATCTTTCCTCTCATACTCATTAGATGTTTTCAGTTCCTTGGGACTTGTCTTGCCTCTAGCAGTTTTCTTTAGGCATCTTTACGTAACTAATATGTTAAATAATGAAATTTTAGTTTCAAAACAGAAATCAGAAACATATTGTCTTAAAATGTGTATCTTGTCTTTTTAAAGCAGATTTTTAGTCAAAGTTGCAGTAACAGCACTAGATGTGTGGTTTGTTGCCTTACTTCCAAATAAAGGTCAAAATATTTATATGGCGAGAAAGGATTTAACCTAACCTCTTAGAGAAAACAGTCTTGCTCAAGGGATACTGTCTGTCTCCTTTTTATTTTCTTGAGATCTCCAATTAGATTGGTATCTCAGTGTGGTCATGCCCCTCTATCTTTCTTTATTTTATTGCACACCCATACTCCATTCTCAAGAAATGTTGCTCATAGCCAAGTGCACACAAAGGCACAAAAATAAATTATCACAGGAGACTGCAAACAGCCTGAGACAGGTGAAAACAATAGACTAAGAAAAATACACCAAGAATGTTCAAATGCAGGCTGGCCATCCAGAGAGATGATAGAGCATTCCATCTGGAAATTTTTTTGGGCTAGGCAACTTTCTTCTAACTTTCTTTAACATCTATAAAAACTTAAGTCTTTTCCTATTTACATACCCTTCTGGTTACTGTGTCCTGTGAGCACTTACTATAAGTATTAAGTAGTAATAGTGTAAAATATTTTTAAAAATTACAATGGTCAATTGCCTTTTTGCATCACTACCATACCTTGGGGAAAAGAACTTAATTGCTTGCATGTTTCCATATTACGTGGGCATATGTGCTGTAAGAGAAACTAGTTAGAGAATTAAGATTGACATTTGATTATTACAACACTGAAGTTCATGGTTACCTCCTCTAGGTATTTACTTTTGTTTCGAGGAAACTACTTACACAGTTAAAACCAGGAATGCATTTGTGTGCTTGATTATAAGAAGGATTGGATGTGTATTTCATGGTTGCACTGAAATGTAGGTTTTATGTGAAATTATAACAGAAAAAAGTACATGTGATACTAATTGTCAGCTAGATACACAGAAGCCTGTGCAGAATTAGTCTTTTGACTGGAAAAACAGGACAAACTGAAATTTTGGAATGATACATTCATGGTAACTAGCAGATGAACTGAAGTTCATGATGCATAATTTACAGTTGTATAGGATGAACAAACATTTATTTAGTCATCAACATATCCTGAGAAATTTGAAACAGGAGTAGATTAATTGTATAAAAGGTTATATGATGAAGTGAGTTTCATAGAAATTTTCTTCATTTAAGGCAGAAGTCCTGTGAATTGTGAGATATGATTCCTCTGCTGGGTGGACAAAGTGGCAGAGAACTCAAGCAGTTATTTCTTCAACCACTGTCTGTAGTAACAGCAGAAAAATATGTTTTGAGACATGGGGATTAGGCATGTAGTCTGTCTATCCACACAACAGATTATCTAAATTGCAAAACCTCATGTAATTGTCATGTCAGATAACCATCAACCTTATGGAATCAGGGAGTAGACACAAATCTTATCTCTTAGTATGATATGGGCAACATTATCAAGCTTTTGTTTATGGTGTAAAGATTTTCTCTGAAAAATCAAGGTCTCTTCTAATTCAAAGTGGAAAAAAACTAAAGTCACTGAAAATTTTTCTGAAAAGATTTTTTTGTATCTGTGCACTTGTGAAAAAGAGCCTTTTCCATGTATAATCAGTATTTATCTTAACTAAATATTCAATACTTAAGATGTTGTATACTGTAGAGAATTACTATTAACATATATGTTAATGTTTTAATTTGTAAATATAATAGCATGTGAAAATTGGTTGGCAGTTAGTTGTCTGCGTACTCAACTGTATTTGAGAATTGGCAAGTGTTTGTGACTAATTGCAGGGTAATTTATAAATGCTTTTCCATAAATCACTGGAAATGGATTATCAGACTAATGGCCTCAGTGCATTCAAGTGCTTCTAATTTGTCTGTATAATTTACAGCCTTCTCTTTTGTTTCTAATTCAATAGAATAATGTAAATGAAAGTCTTGTACAAAATTTTCTTTGTAGCCTTTCTAGAGCTCTGTCCACTTACGATTTAAGTAACTCAAGCAGATGAGAACAACTCCATAATTCCATGAACAGAAGGACAATATTTTGAGTCCAGTGCTGAACAGTTACACCATTTTCTTAACATCTAAATATATTGTTTTCTTTGCTAATTTTATTTTTATTACATCTATACTTTGCCATTTTAACTCTCATAAACTCCAGGGGGGTTGTGCATTAGGCTCTTTAGGAGCTTGTAAATGGCTATCAAAGCCATTTTGGCTATGTAACAAACAAAAAATAATGGAGTTCCAAAAGAAAATTATTACATGGTAATTCTTGGTTGACTAATTAATTTCTGTGCTGTGTAAAAGCCTTAGAGAGATTAAAAATTTTTGATTCTATGTCTTGCCTGTTTAAATGCTTTTGACATTAATGAAAGGAAAAACAAAGGCAAGAATATGTTTTTCATGAATGCATAGATATGTGTAGTGCCCTGGTGTTAGAATGTCAATTGTAATCAGTCTTTTAAAGCATTTCTATCCAGTCCTCATTGAAGGCTGAACAAATGCAATGACTTTTACATATTCATAATGTTATGTGATGATAGAAGAAAAACAGCCAAACATTAAAATTTGCAGAGGTTAATTTTCAGTGAAATTGAGCTAGGAATTATTGTAGGCTCACAATCAATTAAAAGATACTTCAAGACCTTGGGGCAACTGCTAAAGGAATTAGGAGCTCCAGTTGTGTTCTTCTCCATCCCTCTGACATCAGTGATGGACAAGGGAGTATTTAGAAAGAGCCAAAAAGTCAATTCATGGCTCCATGTCTGATGTCATTGACAGAGATTTGGATTTTACGATCATAGGTCGATTCACAAGGCATCAGAGCTGTGAGCAACTAGTGGGATGCATCTGTCCCAGGGCAGGAAAAGGGTTCTGGGGCAGGAGTTGGCAGGGACCATTGATAGGGCTTTAAACTATATTTAAAGGGGGAAGGAGCTATTAATCTCATGCTGGCCTGTGACAAACAGTGGGGCAGCTCACCAGAGGCAGAGGGATGGAGTGCTAGCAAGGGTTCTCAACTTGTTGCCCTGAGGCAAGCCAGGCACAATGCACAGGGACATCCTGGTTAGACTCGATGATCCTCGAGGTCTCTTCCAACCTTGGTGATACTGTGATCCCAAGAGAAGCAAGGAGGATGACCAGAGGATAACATGGCCAGCCCAGCTGAAGTGCCTCTATGTGAATGCATACAGCTTGGGCAATAAAAACGATGACTTAATGGCCACAGTGCTGCTGGGAAGCCATGACATAGTGGCTATTACTGGTGGAATGATTCACATCACTGGAATGTAGGGATAGACAGGTACAAGTTCTTTAGGAAGGAAAGGCAGGGTAGGATGGGAGGAAGTGTTGCTCTCTACAGGAGTGACCAGCTGGAATTGGTGGAGCTCCACATGGGTAAGGATGATGAGCTGGTTGAGAACATCTGTGTTAAGGTTAAAGGGAAGGCAGGGGAAGGTGGTGTTACTGTAGTGGTCTGCTACAGGCTGCCTGACCAGCAGAACTAAGCAGATGAAGCTCTCCACAGGCAAATTGAAGAGGCTTCATGTTCATAAGCCCTCATCTTTATGTGGGATTTCAACCACCCTGACATCTGCTGGAGGGACAACACATCTAGGCACCAGCAACCAGGATGTACCTTGAATGCATAGATGACAATTTCCTCTTCTAAATTTTAGAGGAACCAACAAGAAAAGGTGCTGTGCTGGACCTTGTTTTCACAAATAGGGAAGGGCTGGTGACCAATGTGAGGCTCAGGGATAACCTTGGCTGCACTGACCATGAAGTGACAGAATGTAAGATCCTCAGGGCAACTAGGAGGATGTATTCCAAGCTTACAACAGGTCATCTTGAGTGCAATCACACAACACTTACAGGATGGCCAAGGGATCAGGTGCAGCCAGCATGGATTTAGGAAGGACAGGTCCTGCCTGACTAACCTGATCTCCTTCTATGATCAAGTGACCTGCCTGGTGGATGCAGGGAGGGCTGTGGATGAAGTCTATCTGGACCTCAGCAAGGCCTTTGACACTGTCCCCAACAGCAAACTCCTGGCCAAGCTGGCAGCCCATGGCTCGGACAGCAGCACTCTGCACTGGATTAGGAACTGGCTGGAGGTCTGAGCCCAGAGAGTGGTGGTGAATGGTGCCATATCCAGCTGGGTGCCAGTCACTAGTGGTGTCCCCCAGGGATCAATGTTTGGTCCTATGCTCTTTAATATCTTTATTGATGATCTGGATGAGGGCATTGAGTCCATCATCAATAAATTTGCAGGCGACACCAAGCTGGGGGCAGGAGTTGATCTGTTAGAGGGTAGGAGAGCTCTGCAGAGGGACCTTGACAGGCTGGACAGATGGGCACAGTCCAACAGCATGAGATTTAATACATCTACATGATGGATTCTACACACTGGCCACAAGAACCTCATGCAGCGCTACAGGCTGGAGTCAGAGTAGCTGGAGAGTGGCCAGGCAGAAAGGGACCTGGGGGTACTGGTTGATGGTAGGCTGAACATGAACCTGCAGTGTGCCCAGGCAGCCAAGAGGGCCAATGGCATCCTGGCCTGTATCAGGAACAGTATGGCCAGCAGGAGCAGGGAGGTCATTCTGCCCCTGTACACTGCACTGATTAGGCCACACTTTGAGTACTGTGTCCAGTTCTGGGTCCCTCAGTTTAGGAAGGATGTTGACTTGCTGGAACATGTCCAGAGAAGGGCAATGAAGTTGGTAAGGGGCTTGGAACACAAGCCCTATGAGGAGAGACTGAGGGAGCTGGGGCTGCTTAACCTGGAGAGGAGGAGGCACAGGGGAAACCTTATTGTTCTTTACAACTACCTGAAGGGAGGTTGAAGACAGCCAGAGGTTGGTCTCTTCTACCAGGTAGCCAGCACCAGAACAAGAGGACACAGTCTCAGGCCACACCAGGGGAAGTTTAGGCTGGAGGTTAGGAAGAAATTTTACACAGAGAGAGTGATTGCCCATTTGAATGGGCTGCCTGGGGAGGTGGTGGAGTCACCATCATTGGAGGTGTTCAGGAGGAGACTTGATAGGGTGCTTGGTTGCATGGTTTAGTTGATTAAGTGGTGTTGGATGATAGGTTGGACACGATGATCTTGGAGATCTCTTCCAACCTGGTTTAATCTATTCTATTCTATCTATTCAATCTATTCTATTCTAACCAGAAACTTTGGACTTTTCTCTGAGATTTAGCTACTAAATAATGTTGTTTGTTTCTCTTATAAAATGCTTTATGTAAGATACCTATGGCATTTTCTAAAATTATTTATTTTCTTGAAAGGGAAAATGTCCTCTTACTGATATTTTTCAACCCTGTTTGTCCTGAGAGGTGTTCTAGTTTCATGGTGACCAAGGTGTTAAGTGACATGTGAACAATAAAAAACAATTGCAGTTTTAGAAGTTATTTATCAAATATATGACAAAAGACACCTGTAGGGGTTTCTAAACCCATTTGTTTTATTGACATACAAATTATATATATAATAATTACATAGAATTAAATAGAATAAATCAGGTTGGAAGAGACCTTCAAGATCATCGTATCCAACGCATCAACCAATCCAACCCACCTAAACAACTAACCCATGGCACCAAGCACCCCATCTAGTCTCCTCCTGAAAACCTCCAATGACAGCAACTCCACCACCTCCCCAGACAGCCCATTCCAATGGGCAATCACTCTCTCTGTATAGAACTTCTTCCTAACATCCAACCTAAACCTCCCCTGATTTACTCTGTGCTATCTTCACAATATTATTTTGCTGAAAGAAAAGTATTAGGAGTATAAAATTAGGTATTTTTCAATTTGAATTAATTGATTCTTGAGCATTCTAAAAAAAATAATTATAATTTCTAAGAATTTCTCTGCTAACTCATCTTGACTGATAGAAAAATATATAGGAAGGTCTGTTTATCTCTACATTTATATGTGTTTTCACTCATCTGTATTCCTAATTTGAAGAGGCAGCTATTTCATAGCTAAAAATTATGAAATCAGAGGTCTTTTGCAAAGTATGTGACAACTACTTCTCAAAATTTAGTTTCAGTGTATACATAGAACAGAGCTTAATACAACAGAGCTTACCATCTTCCCAAGCTATACCTTACCATATCCATAATATCTTTACAGCTCTGATAGCCATTGGACGATACAGCATGACAATAGAGACAGTGGATGTTGGATGGTGCAAAGAAATCACAGACCATGGAGCCACCCAAATTGCACAAAGCAGCAAGTCTCTCAGATACTTAGGGCTGATGAGATGTGATCAGGTAAGGAGCATTTTGTGTGAACTGGTGCCTGCTTCTGAGTGCATGTGAGAATAAATCTCCTTGAGTGTATGTGTGAGGGAGGGAGAGACAGGAAGATGTTCTTCAGTGCAAACAGGTTTTCACTACCATGATAACTTTTTTAGTGTACTGTGTTTGTGTTTTTATCTAAAAATGTACCTAGAGAACTAAAAAGAGTATTACAAGTTTTTGCAGACACAGATTTTCAAAATACACCTGCAGGCTACACCCATAGCCTGAGGTGCTCACAGAAGTTTTATGCAAAATCTGCCCCCTAAGGGTTTGAATATTTTTGGCTAAAACTGATTGGTATGTCATGTCATTACTATGACAGATTACTTTGTTTAAAAAAAAAAATGAAATAAAAAGAAGAAAACAAAACAAAAAAATACCAAACAAGAATAAAAATACTTCATTACTACTTCCAGAGTGATTTTCTGTATGTCTGTGTCTTTGCTCACATATAATGCTTTTGAAAGCACAAGGACAAGAATTTGAATAAAACTATAATGTTGGGGAAAAAAAATAAAATAAAAAAAAAATAAATCTAACTATATAGTCTTCAAACTTGGAATGTATTAAGAATGTCTGTACATTTTAGCACTGTGTCATTAGAAGAAAAGATGGCAAGGCAGTCCAACTTCACCTCAACCTGTGTACAGTCTTTGTTGAGAGAAAAGTTTTCAAGAGGTCTGGGAATACAGCAGAAATAGCTGAAAGCCATTGGTATTTCAGAGTCTCTCATCTCAGTTTTTCAAACACACCTGCAGGGATTATTTCTTTTCCAGCCATCATGAACCAGAAGTCCAACTTGTGATGCCCTTTCAGGCTTGCAAATTCCTGATTGGATATAACCTGTGGAAATACAGGAGTTTTAGGCTAAGAAACTTTATACTCAAAACTTCTATCTCACATCACTTGCAGTGCTTTATAAGAGAGTTATAAACTCCAGTATTTCATCTGCAAAGTTAGAAATGAGATTTTTCAAACCCAGTCTTAGACAGTTTACAGTTTGAGGGGAGGTGGAGTACTTTGGAAGCTCTATTAAAGCTGACTTCCCTTAGTCTCCTAAACATTAGTGTTTTGTAAGAGCCAGCAGACAAAAAGTGCATTAGTCTCCTTGAGGGATTTTGCTAAGATTATGCACTTAGAGAATGTTCAAAGGGTTACTTGACCTTGGGAATGAGATATGACCCTGAATCACATAACCAGTTTTAAGCATGTATTTATTTTATGGATATAGGTAATGTTGAATAGCCAACAAGGTTATAAGAAGCACAATAATTTTATCCTGTCTTCAGCTGCTGCAGAAAATCTATGATCTTGCTGCTGAAAACAAGTTTTACTAACTTATCAGTTAAATTCTATGTACTACCATCTATATTTCTCTAATGGCCAATTAAAGCTTTCCTAGTGCTTTATAAAGGGTTATACACAATCTTCTGTGTTATGCAAGTTAACTACTAAGAGGAAAAAAAAAGAAACTTCTTTTAAAAAAGCTTCATGGAAGACTGAAAAGGAATGTTGACTGGATCATAGAATTTACAGGATCATAGAGAGAAAAGGCCTCTAACATCATCAAGTCCAACCATCAACCCAACACTACTACGGCCACAAAACCATGTCCCCAAGTGCCATGTCCACATGTTTCTTGAACATCTCCAGGGATGGCAGTTCCACCACCTCCCTGGCCAGTCTGTTCCAATGCGTGACCACCACCTTTGTGGTGCTTGCCTTCAAGTTTGTGTGTTTGTGTGTGCATGCATAAGAGTAGCTGAAACTTGTTAAGAATGAGCAAATGCTGTTACAGCAAACACTATAGTAGTAGGACTGCTGTTGCTACCATTGGGAATTGTTTTCCTCATTGGAAGGCCTTGGTAGGAAAAGCAGCCCCACAGACAGCATGAAATAAATATCCTCAATTTAAGGAGTTTTGGCAGTTACAAGATGCCAGCTCCCTTTTTCCACTGCAGATGAACATAGAAATTACTGAATAAAATCATGCTTCAACTGTCTCTCCCCAGTATCATGCAGAACTAGTTTTTTCCAGTTGCAGCGCTATTAAATTGAAAAATATCAGTGTCTGGCACTAAAGAGAATTCTTTGGTGGTGCACAAGTATGTATTTACATGCCCCATTGACTAAAATTCTTGTCTTTGGACTGTTATGAGCTTGCAGTGAAGAGAGAGTTAAAAGATTTGCCCCTTCTAACCAACATTACTTTTCTGAGGTACTGACCATATTGCTAGCACTAGGTAGCATTTATGCCTTTCTAGGAATTCCAAGGCATATAGGGGAAATTCTTAAACACAGTAACATAAGGAACTTGTGTAAATAGACTTCAAATGGTTACCACTAAAACACTCTTTATGACCCAGGCTGTTTGGAATGTCTTTGATATGCAGTTGACATAAATTAGAGTCATCAAGGGTCGTCCCAAAAAAGATCAGAGAGACTGCAAGTCTGGGTAAAGCCAGGCTCTGTTTTATCCCATTGATTATCTGAGTGCCTCCAGGCAGTGTGCTTCAGTAGATGCAGAGCGTTATTGATCCACACCATGAAAATAACCAAATTATTCATTTTTCGTCAACCCGTGGTTGCCATGACCTTTCTTTTTATCATGTTTCCTACCATTTGACATGCACACCATAGGAGCAATATGATCTTTGCATTAAAATAAACTTCATTGTGTTGAGAAGTCTCAAAAAAATTCTGGTTTCGTTATGACCTCATCATAATGAGGGCCTGTATTTAAGCTGAAAGTTTTCTATTAAGTATTTTAGCAGTATTTTTTCAACAAGTAAGTGTTAAATGCACTGTAATCACTGTTTACAAATCAGAGAACAAAAAGTTTAAAAAGTATTAAATGCTGATAGTCTTTCAGAAGTATCTATTGTAGTGTTTTGGTTTAGAAAACATGTTTATACATAGATACATAAAAGCTAAATATTCTTTGTCATGTAAAAATATTAGAGGCAAGGTTACAGAACAGATGTCTCTGTTCTTTCATCATTTTCCTTAATACCTCCATGACAGGTAGCTTTAGCTTTCCCCACACTACACAGCAGTGGTATCTGAAGCCTGGAAAGAGTTCTGAATGAGCTACTGGAAAGGTGCGGAGCAATGTGGACACGTGGGCATAAACCCTAATAACAGTTTAACTTGTGAAGTACAGCACTTTGTCTGGGAAAATTAACACTGAGTAAGGCTCATGGGACACTGTCATATAGATATTGTAGTGTAACATATTGTTTCAATTGTGAGTAGGAATCAGAAAGACCATGATCCATACCTCCAAAAGAATTTAGGTTCTCAGAAAGTAGATCCTAACTAATTTAAAGTATCTGTGTTTTGGGCAATGACATTCCCCAATTGCCTGCATATGAAGGTCAACACATAAATGGATTCTTCTCCCTTTTGATATATCATGGTACAGGGTATCAGCAGTACTCAAGTATATATTTGTGTGCATATGTATGTGTAGATGTGTACAGGCATCTGCCAGCACTTGGATCTGTACAAGTCATGCATTTCATAAAAAGGAATTGTTGCCATTCTAATTCTCCATTTGTTTTGAATGCATTAAGAGATAGTATCAGTTGTTCTTTAGCACAGGGCATTTTAGAGGAATTGGAAAAGGCATAAAATATAGTATTTATGGTTTGCATTCTGGTATTACCATCTACATTCATGCTGTGCCCCACTCCCAAAAGCAGTGAGCCAAGATTCATTCTCTCCTGTCACCACTTTCCAATGTTCTGGCAGCACACCAAAACCAAAAAAATCCCAGTTCTCTGCCTACAGGATTGCTGTGCTGTTGTGGGCTGCAGTCCAAGGTTGTTTTGTGAGACTAACAGGGTACCCTGAAGCTCTGGTTTGACACCTCCATAAATAAGAAAAGTGCAGAATTGTCTACATAACCAGGGGTTATGTTCAATTCAACTTGGTTCAGTCCACAGCAAAAAGAGAATATGAATATCTGTTCTTCAAACCATATTGTAATTGTCCTTTTTAATCACAGTTTAGGAAAGTATTTATGTTTAAGTATAATTCATCTTTATCTTTTGCTGACGACAGCAAGCTGGGGGCAGGAGTTGATCTGCTGGAGGGTAGAATATAGAATATAGAATATAGAATATAGAATATAGAATATAGAATAAAACCAAGTTGGAAGAGACCTTCAAGATCTTTAGATCTTTAGGAGCAGATGTTAGTTTTGGGAGCAGATGTTAGTCAGTTAGAGGGTAGAAAGGCTCTGCAGAGGGACCTCGACCAACTGGACAGATGGGCAGAGTCCAATGGGATGGCATTCAACACATCCAAGTGCCGGGTGCTGCACTTTTGCTACGGCAATCCCATGCAGAGCTACAGGCTGGGGTCAGAGTGGCTGGAGAGCTCCCAAACAGAGAGGGACCTGGGTGTGCTGATTGACAGCCACCTGAATATGAGCCAGCAGTGTGCCCAGGTGGCCAAGAGGGCCAATGGCATCCTGGCCTGCATTAGTTATAGTGTGGCCAGCAGGAGCAGGGAAGTCATTGTGCCCCTGTACTCTGCTTTGGTTAGGCCGCACCTTGAGTCCTGTGTCCAGTTCTGGGCCCCTCAGTTTAAGAAGGACATCGAAACACTTGAACATGTCCAGAGAAGGGCAACAAGGCTGGGGAGAGGCCTTGAACACAAGCCCTATGAGGAGAGGCTGAGGGAGCTGGGATTGTTTAGCCTAGAGAAGAGGAGGCTCAGGGGTGACCTCATTGCCCTCTACAACTACCTGAGGGGTGGTTGTGGCCGGGAAGGGATTGGTCTCTTCTCTCAGGCAACCAGCATCAGAACAAGGGGACACAGTCTCAAGCTGCACCAGGGGAGGTTTAGACTCAAGGTGAGGAGGAGGTTCTTCACCGAGCGAGTCATTCATCATTGGAACGGGTTGCCCAGGAAGGTGGTTGAGTCACCATCCCTGGAGGTGTTCAAGAGGAGATTGGACGTGGCACTTGGTGCCATGGACTAGTCATGGGGTCTGTGTTAATAGGTTGGACTCCATGGTCCTCAAGGTCCTTTCCAACCTATGTTATACTGTGATACTGTGATACTGTGATCATCGCATCCAACCCTTCAACCAATCCAACCCACCTAAACAACTAACCCATGGCACTAAGCACCCCATCAAGTCTCCTCCTGAAAACCTCCAATGATGGCAACTCCACCACCTCCCCAGGCAGCCCATTCCAATGGGCAATCACTCTCTCTGTATAGAACTTCTTCCTAACATCCAACCTAAACCCCCCATGGCACAGCCTGAGACTGTGTCCTCATGTTCTGGTACTGGCTACCTGGGAGAAGAGACCATCATCCGCCTGTCTACAACCTCCCTTCAGCTAGTTGTAGAGAGTAATAAGGTCACCCCTGAGTCTCCTTTTCTCCAGGCTAAGCAATCCCAGCTCCCTCAGTCTTTCCTCATAGGGCTTGTGTTCTAAACCCCTCACCAACTTTGTTGTCCTTCTCTAGGTAGAGAGGCTCTGCAGAGGGACCTTGACAGGCTGGACAGATGGGCAGAATCCAGCGGCATGAGATTTAACACATCCAAGTACCAGGTTCTGCACATTGGCCACAACAACCCTATGCAGTGCTACAAGCTGGGATCAGAGTGGCTGGAGAGCAGCCAGGTAGCGAGGGACCTTGGGGTACTGGTCGATGGTAGGCTGAATATGAGCCTGCGGTGTGCCCAGGCAGCCAAGAGGGCCAATGGCATCCTAGCCTGCATTAAGAACAGTGTGGCCAGCAGGAGCAGGGAGGTCATTCTGCCCCTGTATACTGCACTGGTTAGGCCACACCTCGAGTACTGTGTCCAGTTCTGGGCCCCTCAGTTTAGGAAGGATGTTGACTTGCTTGGACAAGTCCAGAGAAGGGCAACGAAGTTGGTGAGGGGTTTGGAACACAAGCCCTATGAGGAGAGACTGAGGGAGCTGGGGCTGCTTAGCCTGGAGAGGAGGAGACTCAGGGGTGACCTTATTGCTCTTTACAACTACCTGAAGGGAGGTTGTAGACAGGCGGATGTTGGTCTTTTCTCCCAGGCAGCTAGTACCAGAACAAGAGGACACAGTCTCAGGCTGCACCAGGGGAGGTTTAGGTTGGCTGTTAAGAAGAAGTTCTATACAGAGAGAGTGATTGCGCTATGGAATGGGCTGCCCAGGGAGGTGGTGGAGTCGCCGTCATTGGAGGTTTTCAGGAGGAGACTTGATGGGGTGCTTGGTTCCATGGTTTAGTTGTTTAGGTGGGCTGGATTGGTTGAAGGGTTGGACACAATGATCTTGAAGGTCTATTCTATTCTATTCTATTCTATTCTATTCTATTCTATTCTATTCTATTCTATTCTGTTCTGAGGCTCCAGAACTCAATATTCACAGCTATGTGTGAATGAAATGAAGTTGAGTCCAGTAAAGTTGGTTGTGAATCAATACATGGTTTCAGTTAATAAATCTTCATGACCTTCATTCCTTGCCCTTTTCTATTTATTTTTTTTTCTTTTTAGGAATTCTGGTTGCTGTTCATAGAAATACTTCTGAAGGCCTGTAGCTTATTCCAGATGACATGCTCAGATCAGTTGTAGCAAGTACTTTCTATTATACACTTAGATGTTAGAATACAGAAAATGATGGTCAATACAACTGACAAAAAACTCAGTTCTTTTATATTACCACAGATGAAGAAATGTAGATCACAGTATCACAGTATCACTTAGGTTGGAAAGGACCTCGAGGATCATCTAGTCCAACCTATCAACACAGACCCCATGACTAGACCATGGCACCAAGTGCCACGTCCAGTCTCCTCTTGAACGCCTCCAGGGTCGATGACTCAACCACCTCCCTGGGTGATCCCTAAAACAAAAAATGGTATATTAAGAAATCATTTGCATCGTATGTAAAAATAGGATTGTTTTAGAAAATCAGTAGATTTTAAAAATAATTTAACATTTTATCCTTATATAGAATCTTTTGTGGAAATATTTGTAAATATATATCCTGTCCTAACTGCAAATTGTTAGCCTGTGAAAAAACCTACAAGCTCAGGACAAATGAAGATTTCCAGTTTGTGTGTATATATATTTTAGTAAGCATGAATGGAAACATTTTTACCTTTCGTCCGCAAACTCTTGATTTACATAGATAGTCTGCAACTGAAGTGGAAAAAAGATCTTAGGATCGTGATACATCTTGAAATTTCAAGTGTGTTTTTCAGCTAAACTGTTCTTAATCAGCAGTGGAACAGCAAGAGTACAGAGCCATGGCTTGTTTTAATGAATTACCACAGCAACTGGCTTTCCATCTTCAGAAAAATGCTAACTGTCATTAGCCTAATCAAAAAAACAGACAAATTGCTACAATTTCTTCTTTTATATTTTAAGGGATTAATTCTGAGATTTGAAATTGTGGTTTTGTGATACTGAAGAGAACTGAAGATATCCAGTCCTTCTCTTTAAGAAAAATTATATAGCACTTATTTACTCTTAAATCACTGTAATTTGTTCAAGCTGCATTGATGCATATTAAAAAGCATACACTGTATTTCTTAAAGGTTTATATGCATAATGTAGGAGCTGCAGTTGATGTCTCCCTAGGAATAATGAAGATTTTAGATTCATAAATGCTGTGAATCCCATTCAAAGGAAACCACAATTATCCTTGCTAACCCACAACTTTGGTTTTCAATGACACAATTTTAAAAGACTAGGCGATACTTCTTTTCTTTCTTTCTTTTTTTTTTTTTTTTTTTTGGTTACCTTGCTAACTAGGATAACATCTATTCTGGCAAGAGAGCTGCTTGGGAACGGCACCGGGACCAGCATGCTTCAGCGAAGAGGCACTCCATTTTGGTTTCTTTTTGGGGCTTTTTGGGGCGGGAGGACCTCAGCAGACAGCGAGGACTGCCAGGGTCATATTGTAATGTGCCTGATCAGGAGGGTGACATCAGCCAAGGAAGATTTAAACACAGGAGAGCTGAGCTGCACAACACCATTTTGGCAAGAGAGCCTTCTCGCTCAACTGCAGCTAGTGGAACATGCTGTGGCATGTTTTCACCAGAGGGAGGGAGGTGCTGTGTTATGTGGGCTCATTCCTGAATTGTTCTCCAGTTGGTCACATGGCCAGGGATAGGGTTGGTGGTAACTCGCTGCAAAGCTGTTTTCAAAAGATCCGTGTCGACCCAGACTGAGGTTGAACTTAAGTAGGCAGGTGTCCAGGAAACTGGCTGCAGAGAGTGCTGGAGCCTGCCTTCTGAAATGGAGGGCATTAGGTGTGAGCAGCTCGATTATCTGCTTAATCTAGTGGCTGAACTGAAGGAAGAAGTTGTGTAATGGGTTGGGGCAAACCCCCTCCCCACCACAGGGCAGAAACAACAACTCAGACAAAAGGATTGCAAAAGTGATGGAAAGTTTAAATAGAAAAACAATTTAAAAACAAACACCAATGAAAGCTTTACAGAGAACCACAAGCACTGTGACAAAGAGAGAAATCCCAGAACATGCCCAAGAACATCCCATCCCCACCTGGGGGTACACCCAAACCGCCCAGGGCTCTTTCCTCCCTCCCAACCCAGCCTTGGGCCTGGGCAGGCCCAAGGCAGGCGGCTCACGCCATTTTACCTAGGCTGCAGCTGGGGATGAAAGAGGAAGTGAAGACCCCGCGTGGGCATTTTATAAGGGAGCAGGGCATTATGGGATTGGAATACCTGCCTGTGACCACCCCCTGGGCTGGGCCCACCAGTAGGGACCTCCCAGGTGTGTTCTGTGCAGTGGCATCCGGGCCAGCACCCAGCCTAAACCACCACAAGTTGCTAGACTTAGAATTATAAGGGAATGTGAAAGGGAGTTGGATTTGAGGAACCAGGCTCTGCAGGCTCCCCTAGCAGAGGGAGGTGACCCAAGATGCAGCAGGAAATGGATATAGGTCCCTGTTAGGAGACACAAAGTAAAACCCTCACAGCTCCCCTCAGCTTCCCAGCTGCCCTTGCAGAACAAATATGGGGCACTGGAAGTTGAGGGTGAGGTGAAGGAGAAGACAGGAGACACACCATCGGAGGTGTTGCCTAATGCCAAACAGCCTGCTGCCTGCAGGACTTGTTCCCTTAAGAAAAGAGGAGGGTAATTGTTATTGGTGATTCCCTCCTGAGGGGAACAGAGAGCCCCATATGTCAACTGGATCCTTTCTGCAGGGAAGTCTGCTGCCTCCCTGGGGCCCAGGTACCAGAAGGCTGCCTAGTCTGGTACAATCCTCCATCCCAGAGGGGGAGAAATATCCTATCACATGAGAACAGCCTATCCCACAGAGGGAAAAGGGTTGTAGGAGGGGAATTGGCAGGTCTCACTGACAGGGCTTTAAACTAGATTTGAAGGGGGAAGGGTCTGAAACCAGTCCCCCCAGACAGGAGTCTGAGGATGGTAAGCTGGAGTCAAGGGTGAAACCAGCAGCCCAGCTGAAGTGCATGTACACTAATGCATACAGTATGGGTAACAAACACGAGGAGCTGGAAGCCTTGTTCCAGCAGGAAAGTTATCATGTAGTTGCCATCACAGAAACGTGAAGGGATGACTCATGTGCCTGGAGCACCGTAATTGTTGGCTCCTGGCTCTTCAGGAGAGACAGGTGAGGGAGAAGGGATGGACGGGTGGCCTTGTACATCAGGGAGGCTCTAGATGCCATGGAACTAGAGATGGAGGATGATCAACTTGACTGCCTGTGCGTGAGAATTAGAGGGAAGGTCAACAAGGTTGACATCCTGGTTGGAGTCTGTTATAGACTACCCAACCAGGATGAAGAGGTTGATGAATTATTTTGTAGGCAGCTAGAGGCTGTCTCAAGATCACTAGACCTTTTTCTTATGGGTGATTTTAACCTGCCTGATATCTGCTGGGAACTTAAAACATCAGAGAGGAGGCAGTCTAGAAGATTCTTAGAGTGTATGGAGGACAGCTTCTTATCCCAGCTGCTGTGTGAGCCTACCGGGGTAAGGCTTTGCTTGATCTTCTTTTTACAAACAGGGAAGGGCTGGTGGGAGATGTGGTGGTTGGAAGCTGTCTGGGGTCCAGTGACCATGAAATAATTGAGTTTTCAATATGCACTCAGGCTACAAGGGGCATCAACCTCCACTCTGGACTTTCGGAGAGTGGACTTCAGGTTACTTAAGGAACTAACTCAGAAGGTACCTTGGGAAACAGCCCTTAAAAACAAAGGTGTCCAGGAGGGCTGGACCTATTTCAAGAAAGAAATCTTGAAAGCACAGGAACAGGCTGTGCCCACGTGCCAGAAGACAAGCCGCAGGGGTAGACAGCCAGTCTGGATGGGCAATGAACTTCTGAGCGAATTAAGGTTGAAAAAGAGGGTGTGTCATCTTTGGAAGGAAGGAAAGGTCACCCATGAAATGTTTAAGGATGATGCTAGGTCTTGTAGGAAAAAAATTAGAGAGGCAAAAGCCCATTTAGCGCTTAGATTGGCCACTGCAGTGAAGGACAACAAAAAAATGCTTTTACAAATGTATTAGTGGCAAGAGGAGGGGCAAGGACAACCTCCATGCCTTAGAGGACATGGAGGGGAATGTTGTAACAAAAGATGAGGAAAAGGCAGAGGTACTTAACACCTCTGTTGCCCCAACATTTAATAGGATAGGTTGTCTTCCAGACAACTGGCCTCATGAGCCGGCAGATGGTGTCAGGGGGCAGTATAGTTCTCCTGTGATCCAGGAGGAAGCAGTTAGAGACCTGCTCAGCCACTTGGATCCCCACAAACCATGGGACGGGATGGGATCCATCCTAGGGTGCTAAGAGATGGCAGATGAGCTGGCCAAGCTGCTTTCCATCATTTTTCAGCAGTCCTGGCTCACTGGAGAGGTCCCAGAAGACTGGAAGCTGGCCAGCCGACGCCCATCCACAAGAAGGGCTGGTTGGACAAGCCAGGGAATTACAGACCTGTCAGCCTGACCTCAGTGCCAGGCAAGATGATAGAACAGGTCATCTTGAGTGCAATCACACAGCACTTCCAGGATGGCCAAGGGATCAGGTCCAGCCAGCATGGATTTAGGAAAGACAGGTCCTGCCTGACCAATCTGATCTTTTTCTATGATCAGGTGACCCGCCTGGTGGATGTGGGGAAGGCTGTGGATGTAGTCTATGCGCACTTCAGCAAGGCCTTTGACACCATCCCCCACAGCAAACCCCTGGCCAAGCAGCGCTTGCAGTGCTACAGGCTGGAGTCAGAGTGGCTGGAGAGCAGCCAGGCAGAGAGGGACCTGGGGGCACTGGGTGACAGCCTGCTGTACATGAGACAGCAGTGTGCCCAGGTGGCCAAAAAGCAAATGGCATCCTGGCCTGTATCAGGAACAGTGTAGCCAGCAGGAACAGGGAGGTCATTCTGCGCCTGTTCTCAGCACTGGTTAGGCCACACCCTGACTACTTTGTCCAGTTCTGGGCCCCTCAGTTTAAGAAGCATGTTGAGTTGCTCAAGTATGTCCAGAGAAGGACAACAAAGCTGGTGAGGGACTTGGAGCACAAACCCTCTGAGGAGAAGCTGAGGGAGCTGGCGTTGCTTTGCCTGGAGAAGAGGAGTCTCAGGGGAGACCTTATTGCTCTCTACAACTACCTGAAGGCAGCATGTAGCCAAGCGGAGGTTGGTCTCTTCTGCCAGGCAACCAACAGAAGTACACAGTCTCGAGCTGCACTGGGGAGGTTTAGGCTGGATATTAGGAAGAAATTTGTCGCAGAAAGAGAGATTGGCCTTTGGAATGGGCTGTCCGGGGAAGTTATGGAGTCACCATCACTGGAGTACTGGAGGTGTTTAGGAAGATACTGGATGGGGGGGCACTTGGTGCCACGGTTTAGTTGATTAAATGGTGTTCGGTGGTGGGTGGGACTTGATGATCTCTAAGGTCTTTTGCAACCAGGTTAACTCCTCTTCTCTTCTCTTCTCTTCTCTTCTCTTCTCTTCTCTTCTCTTCTCTTCTCTTCTCTTCTCTTCTCTTCTCTTCTCTTCTCTTCTCTTCTCTTCTCTTCTCTTCTCTCAAAATCATCTGCTAAAATACAAAAAAAGGATTCTTTATATAAATCGATCTTTTATTCTTCTAGTTTAACTGTTTATTTCCCAAAAGATTCTTATCTTGCAGAGTGATAATTCAGCAACAAATCCATGGTAGGTGGCTGAAAACTCCTGAGTTACTAACTCTGTCTTTTTAGAACAACTATCTGATTATGTGATACTGTAATAGAAAGATGGGCCTTAAGGTATTGTTCTGTGTTTCAAAATTAATATAAGGCCAACTAGTAAGAAAAAATACAATATGAAGTAGTCAGCATTTTTATCATCAGAGAAATTTTTTAGAGCATTGGCTCCTGGAACATGAATCATTCTTGCCACCTGGCAACATCTGAGAATTATTTCTCTCTTAAGTTTCATACAGTCATTTTGACAACTATTACAATTGTGTACTTGAATTATCTTTAATGTAGCAGAATGTACAAAGGAAAATACTCCACATTGTTAATTCCACAGGCAAAAAGTTATCAGAAAAAATATTTATCACTCTAAACAAACACTGACATTTCACCATAAAAGGGCCTTTATTAACTGCAAATTTTGTAAGATCAAAGGAATGCATGGAGTTTCATCATAAACTTGAAATATGTGTAATATTTTTGCCTTGAAATCTTGTATATGTTCATTTGAAATTAACAGAATTGGCAAACCAAATGAATAAACTGAAAGGCTCTTTTAGAATGGTTATTCTGATTTAATAGAAATACAAACCCTTACAATAAGCAAAGAAATTGAAAATGAAAACTTTATCACTTACACAGCTTTAATAATCAGTCCTGTTGGCAGTAATGATTAGGTCAGTAAGCCCTGAACTGATGCTTCTGCTAGAAAACTGTGCAAACTCACAGAGACCTGAAACAGATAATTTGGTTTGCAGTAGTGCAATGACTGAAGCAGTTGTGCAGAGACTGGCAGTTTGAGACAGTAGCATTCACCTTCTTAAACAACCACAGAAATTAATTTAATCCCTCTAGGGCTATACCTTTCTCTTGAGATTTAAACAAGTAACTGTAAAGAAGCTATACTCTACAAGCAACCCTGTTGTTTTTTTAATCCTTCTAGGAATGCTAGTGTTGAATATGTGAAGGTCTACGTATGCTGCTTTTTTCATTTCACAGAGGAAAAGATTACCAATGTTTCTGTTTCCTTCTCCTTCACCTTTTCCAAATATAAGTGGGAAATTAATTGCTAAGATTTAACACAATTAAGTTATCAAATGTCACAGTAATAACAGTACATCAGTCTGTACTAGTCAATTTTGAAAAGGAGTCCAGAAATACAGTGTTAGTATTTGCATTTGTGTGTTTGCCCTCTCTCTTCCTTTTTTTTTTTTTTTAACTTATTATTAATAACAGCATTCATTAAGTCAAAATACTTTATTTGCTGAAATCGTACGGGACTTTATTTGGACTATAGGATATAGTGCTAATAATGGTAGTGCTGCTATTTTATTAAAGTCCTAAACAACAGTTTTGCCCCTGGGCATGGGGGCAGTCACTGAAACTCTGTGGAATATGTCTGCCTTAGCTGATCAAGTGCACTTCACACAAAACATTTCCAGAAATCTTTAATTTTGTTATGGCTAAAGGCAATATTTATAATTGGGCCACCTGGGAATATAATTCATTCAACTACTAGCAGAAAAAATATCAAACAAAGTGCACTTTTTGTAAGACACTAACTCAAGGAAGCAAACTACAACTTAGAGAAGAGAAAGTACATCAGAAAATGTTTGGTTGGGGTTTTTTTGTAATAGCTCCAAGTGTGTATATTTTGGATTTTATTACTAAAACAGCAGAAAAATTGGAACATAAAATATGTCCAAAATCCATCATTATGGATGCAAACAGTAATTTTTGTCATTCACTACATGTAAATTTGGTATTCATGTAATGCTAGACTTTGTATACTTAGATGGAAATGCACACAAATTTCAGTACCTCCTGTTGAATGTCATTCAATAAGCAAAAATGTTGATGACATAGTAAGAAACCCCTCTTGGAACAAATTAATTTGCATTTCTTTTGTATAAAGTTGGGTTCATGATTCTGTGTGTATAGAAACGTGTTAATAGTATTTGCACCCTGTTAACCTTTATCAAGCATCAGCTGTATGGCAGCCCTCAAACTCTTTTGGTGTGAATACTACCTCTCAGCTACTAACAGTTCTCTAAAAGTCTTAAGAATTACTAGCTTTATAAAATTAATCTGCAGATCTATGTATTATTAATTTCTTTCTGCACAGATAGTGCAGACTAACCATATTATAACTTGATTTGTTATTTTTCATTAATAATGGACCAATTAAGTTGTATAACTGAAAATGCCTGCTTGTATTGTCCTCAGAAAGAGAGTGCCCATGATGTCAACACTGTCCAAAATCAGCTAGCCATATACCTATTCTAATGATTAGGTTATATACTATGCAAAAATTAATTTGGTAGTTCCATCACTGTATGAGGTAATGAACCACTGAGGACCATAGGCAAGTTCTTCTAGGAAGTTCTTTGCAAGTCTGGAATTTTTGCATGTGCATCTAGGTTTGTGGGGCTAGGGATATTTTATGTCTGCTTATTGATTTCAGCTATTAACTTGGAAGATAGATAACTTTTCAATTATCAAGTAAATGGAATGTTAACCCTGAAGCTTTTCTTTACATAGGAAGCTTTTTGGACTAATGAGTACGTCTTCATTGTGAAGAACAGCATAAAACTTGCAGTTCAGGTGATAGCTCTACTCTGTTTCCAGTGTTGCTCCAAATGACAAAACAGACATTCTTGGAACACTTTTTAGCTTTAAAATCAAAACTTTAAGACTGCCCTTAATGCTTCTCTAGGATGAATTTTTTTAATGAGAATACAATCTTACAGCTCTTCAAAGTATATATACAGGAGTTCTCTTTGTTAAAACCAAAGCTTTTCAAAGCCTCTGTATGTGTCACTTGATATTCTGGTCCTAGAGGAGATCTGGACATGGTATCAACCAAAGGAATTTACCAAAAGTAGGTAGGAAAGTGCCATTTATGAAAAGTCTTTGAAGCTGTGGTTTTATTCCATATTTGTGAATTAAGCTATCAGTCTTGTTGCAATGAAATGTGTAGTTCGACTGATTAGGAAAACTTGACTCTCTTGAGTTTAGTAAGATCTGTCCTAAAAACATAATGGGAGATTAAGGTAAAGAAAAACAAATCCTAGCCCTTTGAAATTATTTTATATTTTTAGAAATTCTTCTTTTTCAAATCTAGAAATGAAATAAAATGTTACTGTAATTATCCATGAGAAGCTGTGGAAGATGGTATAAAAGAAATTACTCATGGTGGTCTGTGGCAGTGGGGTACCAAATCTATAAATACTAGCAATCAGACCAGATGCATACCAGATCAAAAATCTGAATGAGCATTTTTGTGAGAAGTGTAGTATTAAGTGAAAACTGTAGTTTCCATTTATGCTGAAGCTAAAAAATCAGCTCGTAAATGTGAGTTACTTCATTCTAGGAAAATCCTTTATGGACTGAAGGAGTTTTTCATGCTACCTATTTTAAGTAGATTATTTCACCTAACAGAGAGACCACTGATTTTGAACACTGATTTCCCATTTTTCCTAACATAGTGAGATTAAAGTCCTCTAAAGAAACAGTCCAAAATCCCTTTTGTGAATGTTCTTCCACTCCAAACTGATGAGATGGGTATTCATGTTCTTCTTTCCCAGGTGAAGTATCACAGGAGAAAGTAATTTTTATTTTGGGTTTTTTTGGTTGGTTGGTTTTGGGTTTTTTTGTTTTGTTTTGTGGGGCTTTTTTGTTTTGTTTTTAGTGCAGTAATACATAAATACTCTGCACACTATTATCAGAACAAGAAATTAAGGAAGTCCTAACCTAGATAATATTTGTCACAAAGTGAAGTGTATTCTGCTGGGAAATAGATGATACATGTTGAGATGTCTTTAAGCAAAAAGCTTTCAAAATTATAACTCCTAGGTTGTTGCTCCAATTGAGTTAAAAGAAAACTCTGTCATTTGGTCCTGTAATGCGATTTCTCCTTAGTGTTTTCGTTTTGTTTTGGGTTGGGTTTTGTTTGGGGTTTTTTGTTTGTTTGTTTTTAATCTGTTATTTGGCCCAGAATATATTTTTATTTCAACAAGTGAAAATAAGTTTCTAACAAATATCCATTATTGTTTTCTTTTTTCTGTTTGATGACCAGGATTTACATGAACCTGTTATTTTGGCTATTAATGGCAAGGACTGCATTCTCTCATTACATATTAAAACATAATTGAAGGGCTGTTCAAATTGAAAAGGATTGTTATGTATTAGATAATCTTAACTAGTTTATCTTGAGATAGCAATCTTCTTTTTTGACAACACAGAAGGTTAAGATAAATGAATATTTTGTAGAAGAAAAAAAATCTTAAAGCATATGAAGATGTAAAGATTTTTAATATTCATGTATTTAATTAGACTCTTCAGTCTCAGAAAGGAAAATTTCTCAGTATGTATAATAAATTTGAGAATGGCATTCAGTACTTTTATCACCAGCCAGACTGCATTTTAACAAAGGGAAAGAAGCCTGTGTTCAAATGGTTAGGCATAGGACTCCTTTTCATCTTAATCTTACCATTACATGAACTGATGGCAAGGAAATTGACTTAGATATTTCTTATTCATTAACAAATTGCAAAATTTTTATTTATCTATTTTCTTGTCATGTACGTAGTGCAGTTTTAATCCTATGGAAAGTTTAAAATACTGGATTTACAGTGTTTAGTGTTTGACCTAAATTTTCTTGTGGTAAATAAAAAGCTTTCAAAATCTGATAGGTGATAATTTGTGACTAAATGGTCCATTTTTTTTTTCTCATCCTGAGATCTATGTAGACATTCTCACTGCCTAATAGGATCCTGTTTTCCTCCTGCTTCTGTTTTGTCATTTTACATTGCATTTATTTTGCCCAGAATAATTCTTAACTATTTGCTGTTGTTTTCTTAAGATTAAATGTATTTACAACTAACTAAAAGTTACATGTATTTGATCATTTATCATGAAGCTTGGTAAGATAAATCATTCCTCTGTCAGGAGAATCATCTTGATTTTTTTAAACTCTCAGTAATTTCTGTAACTTCTGTGGTCCACATGTGCGCATAGGATTGGTTATTTTGTGTTTTTTTTTTGTTTATTAACCTTATAGTAAATACTTTAGCTTTTATCTAGCTAGACTGTAGCTTATGTAAATTTGTTCAGTCCTGAGTCAAATAAATCAGGACGGAGAGATCATGTCCACTAAGACATGTAGATAACTACTTATCTTCCTGTGTTTGAACATCATCTTTGTAACAAATTTATTTGTTTTATCTAACAGAAAATTCACATATTTAGGCTCTGAAACTATACTATCCACACTGTTCTAACATACATATTCTAACAAATGATACCAAACGTGTATGTGTCCAATCAAAATCAACTCTTTTATTTTGTAGATATCTAGTAGATAGACATTTCTTTGTTGTGGTCAAATTAATAATAAAGAGAAATTTGTGGGAGTTTCATACATTCTGCCATGGCTTTCTACACGACAAATCTAAATAAAAGAGTTTTTTTTTTTTTACTATGTCTGAATAGGCAAAAAGTAGCAAGTACTTCTACTTCATGAGATTCTTCCCTTCCAAGTAGTATTTCTATGAAGTGTTGCTGGCAGTTGAAAGTATGTATTCAGCTATAAATATAAAACACTTTGGAGGACTTCTGCTATCTCTGATGTAATTTTGATTTATTAAAAGTCGCATCTTGTTTTTCAGCACTGGAAGGTAGCATAGTAATTTGCAAAAAGCGTACAGTCTGTGCTCTGAATAGAAGTTAAACTATTTTTCTGTCCAAGTCAGACTCACCTAGATGAAGCTTGCAATGAACATCAAGTGTTTCTGTTAACAGTGTAGAAGAAGCGAATATAAAGCCTTTCATTTATACTTGAACTGGGTTTAATCACTGTTAAGAAGGATGCACTACTTGCTGTCTCTTAAGGACAAAATTATTATTAGATACAATGGTCACTGTGATTTAAAATATTAATAGCATTAGAAGAGAGGAGACTCGAGGAGAGGAGTCTCGAGAGGAGAGGAGAGGAGAGGAGAGGAGAGGAGAGGAGAGGAGAGGAGAGGACACTCGAGGAGACTCGGGAGGAGGGGAGGGAGGGGAGGGAGGGGAGGAGGGAGAGGAGAGGAGAGGAGAGGAGAGGAGAGGAGAGGAGAGGAGAGGGAGAGGAGAGGAGAGGAGAGGAGAGGAGAGGGAGAGGAGAGGAGAGGAGAGGAGAGGAGAGGAGAGGAGAGGAGAGGAGAGGAGAGGAGAGGAGAGGAGAGGAGAGGAGAGAGGAGAGGAGAGGAGAGGAGAGGAGAGGAGAGGAGAGGAGAGGAGAGGAGAGGAGAGGGAGAGGAGAGGAGAGGAGAGGAGAGGAGAGGAGAGGAGAGAGAGAGGAGAGGAGAGGAGAGGAGAGGAGTATAGAGCAGGTTGGAAAATACCTTTGAGATCATTGACTCCAACCCATCACCCGACACCATCTATTCAACTAAACCATGGCACCAAGTGCCCCCCATCCAGTATCTTCCTAAACACCTCCGGTGATGGTGACTCCATAACCTCCCTGGATAGTCCATTCCAAAGGCCAATCTGTCTTTCTGTGAAGAATTTTCTTCCTAACATCCAACCTAAAGCTCCCCTGGTGCAGCTTGAGACTGTGTGGTCTTGTTCTGTTGGTGGTTGCCTGGCAGAAGAGACCAACCTCTGCCTGGCTACATGCTGCCTTCAGGTAGTTGTAGAGAGCAATAAGGTCTCCCCTGAGACTCCTCCAGGCTAAGCAACGCCAGCTCCCTCAGCTTCTCCTCAGAGGGTTTGTGCTCCAAATCCCACACCAGCTTTGTTGCCCTTCTCTGGACATACTTGAGCAATTCAAAGTCTTTCCTAAACTGAGGGGCCCAGAACTGGACACAGTAGTCAGGGTGTGACCTAACCAGTGCTGAGTACAGGGACGCAATGACTCCTGTTCCTGCTGGCTACACTGTTCCTGATACAGGCCAGGATGCCATTTGCCTTCTTGGCCACCTTGGCACACTGCTGTCTCATGTTCAGCTTACTGTCACCCAGTACCCCCAGGTCCATTTCTGCCTGACCGCACTCCAGGCACTCTGACCCCAGCCTGTAGCGCTGCACGGGGTTGTTGTAGCTAATATGTAGAACCAGGCACTTAGATGTGTTAAATCTCATGCTGTTGGACTCTGCCCATCTGTCCAGCCTGCCAAGGTCCCTCTGCAGAGATCTGCTACCCTCTAACAGATCAACCCAACGTAGATCTTTGTAATGGTAGTAAACATTTTATTCTAGTGTTTTTAATGTTGACCTTGAATGTGGAACACAGTTAGGAAAAAGGCAAGCAATGATAGAAGTTGTACATCCGACTGATCTAAGTGATATTTAAATGCAGTATCGATGCAATTTAAAATGCCCAAGTGTTCAGCAAAGATTTCAAAAAGAGCTACCTAGGAATTATGCTTCTTAGGTTTATCCTTTATTTATCTAAAGGCTGAAGAAAGCTGTCTACTTCTGTGATATGAACTGCTATCATCTTAAAAATAATTGACAAATTAATCCCCTCACAGGACTGCAATTATAAAGGTGTTAGGTTTAGCAAGGCTTGTCTGATTGCGTTGCCTAATAAAGAATAAAGGTGCTACCTTTGATGTCTAAGATTTTGGAGGGACATCCCAGACCCAGCAAGCTTGTATATTTTAATTGTTGATTCCACCATATCTGCTCACAAAATCCTTTGTGCAGTTTTAGCCTTGCACCAAAAGGCTAAAATAAAATGCACGGTGATGTATATGAAGATATGCAGGACTTCTAACCTTCAGAAAATTTTACTTGTATTGGTAATTGGTGAATCAGTAAATTGATCTACTTGCAGCATAGAATACTTTGCATTGTCTTTCCTGTATTTAGTCACGTTATCTCTTATTTTCATTGCAACTGCGGTTGATAGCTACCATACAGTGCAAGTTCATTTCATTAAGGTTAATTGTGGAGTTACCACCTACAAGTGTGAAAGTATCATAACTGTACCATAAATTAATTAATAGATGTAGTCAATTTTAATTTTCCAAATCCAAGAAAATCTTACATTTCAAACCTATATCTGCTTGAATGAGTTTGAATATATGTGCTTCTATTTCATAATAGAAATGTTACTGTGGGCAGCACTTTATTGAATGGGATGGCTTTTCTTTGAGTGATTAAGTTTGAGGTTTGATGAGTGGCCAGAAGAGTGAAGCATAGAATGCAGTAGTTTACTAAATTGCCAAACAGTTTCTCAGCTTTCTAAACAAAGCTGTCTTCAAATGGACATTATCTTTCCTGTTGGCTTTCAATCACAAATAGTCAAACAATATTTACCAGAATGTTGTATAAAACTTCTCCCTTTACAATAAAATCAAAGTGTCTTATTTTTTTTTATTCTCTAACAGAGTATCACATTCCACATAGTTGTTTTGTGATAAACATGCCCAAACCTTTAGTATCAGTGAAAAGCCCAATACCACAAGTACTCCCAGGAGACCAAAGTTCAGTAATTCATTTCACCTGCATAATAATTGCCATTTTCATTCACTTCTTTCATGTCACAGATTCTTTTCTCCAATTTCAGGTGAGAGAAGCCACAGTGGAGCAGCTGGTGCAGCAGTATCCACATATAACTTTCAGTACTGTACAACAGGATTGCAAGAGGACATTGGAACGGGCCTATCAAATGGGCTGGACACCCAGTATGTCTACTGCCTCTTAACCTCCTATAATAACATGACAGTTCCAATCTGCTGCATTCAGTAGTTCTAATGGGGATTGCTGAGGGTTCACAACCTTTAATATGATGCAATATAATTGTGAGTTTCAGAGGTTATAGTAAAAAAGGCAAAATCTACACTGACTTTAATGTACTGTACAACTAATCACCAATATTAAAGCAAAACTACAAATGCATCTTGATTTTGTTTGAATAAAAGATAAAAAAGCCTTTGGCAGATTTCTTGAAGTGGATTGCTACTAGCTCTCTTGATAGTTTGAGTTATAAAAGGTGTCAAACTTGTTTTCCTGTGTTTAATTTACTTTGCCTTGGTCATATGTGTTTCTTTTAATTTGTAAATGGTAGCTAGCATCTGTGCAGCTGAACAGAGACCTGCACTGAAACTGGGAGCTAAACTTGATGGGAGCTAAACTTGATGCTTATTACTTAAGCCAGACCAGGGATTTTAAGATGCATAGTAAGAAAATCTAAAATGAATTGTGATTTTCTTACAAACATGTTCATAATAATACAAATTATTATTTTAAAAATAAATCTTAATAAATTATGATAATGACAGATTGGGTATTTTAATAGACAAACTTACTTTGTTTTTTCTATTGCTGGCCTGGTTTTGACTCAGCAGTCAGCTGATCCCTGGCAGTCTACTGGCAATGGATGGGGTTTTTGCCCCCCACCTTCCCTCCCTGTTGGCAAGGAGGAAAGAATCCAAGAGGTGGAGCTGAGTTGAGATAAGGAAGATTTGCTATTGCAGATAACAAAAGAGAACAGAAATACAGGCATATGTAGCACATATGTGATCTGCACATACCCACAAACCAAAGCACAAAAGGACCACACCCTTCACTGCCCGGCCTTCACTGTGCAACTGCAGGGTTGGGTGAAAGCAGTCCTGTGGATGGGTTTGCCTTTGCCTGAAGCAGGACCTGCTCAGAGCTTTTTCCCTATAGTATCCTTCATGTGCACCATGGGAGCTTTGTCTCCTACAGTGTGTGGCATTTCGGGCTGGGCAGGGCCAGCTTTATTAGTAGATCCTCTGGTGTTAACCAGCCAAGTGGCTTTTACCAGATGTGCATCCCAGTTTTTAAAGGTCCCTTCTCCCATTGCTCTCAGGATTGTTTTTAGTGTCCCTTTGTAATGTTCAACCTTCCCAGCATCTGATGCTATGGTCCTTAGCACAGGTGTCTATAAGGCTGTTTCAAAAGGTTTCTTCCATTATCTGACTCATTTCTTTATGGTGTGCCATGTCACCATAGGACTTGTTTTCAAGGCTGATGATGGTGTTCCAAACAGTGGCATGGGGCACTGAATGTGTTTCCAGCCATCCAGGGTTTGCTTCTACCATTGTAAGTGCTCCAGATCCACCTGAGCCACTTCAGTCTTAGTGATCTACCTGCTGGTTGTTTTGATGCTCCTCACTGTCTTGATTCTTGGGTACATGGTCATCCACATTATTTACTTTGATCACCAAGTTGTCTAGGCCTGAGCAGCAATATCTTGCCACAATTCAGCTGCCCAAATAGGTTTACCTCTGCACTGCAAGTTGTTTTCCTTCCATTGCTGTAGCCACTCCCACAAAGCATTTGCCACCATCCATGAGTCTGTATAGAGATAGACCATTGGCCATCTTTCTCACTCCCCACATCTAATGCCAGTTGGATGGCATTCACCTCTGCAAACTGACTTGTCAGCTTCTCCCTCAGCATCTTCTTCAATGTATTGTGTGGGGCTCCACCGTGTGTAGCCTTCCACCTTCTGTGGTTTTGCACAATGCAACAGGATCAGTCAGTGAACAGGACCTATCACTTTTCATTATCTGACAGTATATTGTATGGTGGGGCATCCTCTCCACATGTCACCTCCATTTTCTCTGGTGACATCCCAAAATCTTTGCCTTCTGGCCAGTTTGTGGTGACTTCTAAGATTCCTGGGCAGCTGGGGCTCCCTATTCGAGCCCATTGTGTTACCAATGCAATCCACTTACTCCATGTGGTATCAGTTTCATGATGGGTGGAGGAGACTCTTCCTTTGAACATCCAGCCCAGCACCAATAGTTGGGGTGCCAGGAAGAGCTGTGTTTCAGTACCAGTCATTTCCAAGGCAGCTCAAACTCCTTTATATGCTGCCAGTATCTTTTTCAGTCAGAAAAAGTGTAGCTTTGACTCCAAAACCCTAGACATAAACCACACATCTCCTCCAATGTTTTCTGCCAAAGCCTCCGTGTGGGACCATTCTTCCCAGCTGCAGTGTAGAGCATATTTCTAACAACTAGTCCTATCTGACCTGGCCCAAGGGCTACTGCATGCACAATCTCCTGACTCATTTGTTCAAAGACCTGTTGCTGCCCAGGGCCCCACTGAAAATTGTTCTTTTTCTGAGTCACTTGGTAGAGAGGGTTCACAATAAGACAGTAGTCTGGGATATGCATCCTCCCATGACACCCATAAAGGCTTGTATTTCCTTCTTATTGGTGGCTGGAGACATAGATGCAATCTTGGTAATGACACCCACTGGAATCTGGCAATGTCCATCTTGCCATTTTATCCCTAGGCACTGGATCTCTCATGCATGTCCTTTGACCTTACTCCTCTTTATAGCAAACCCAGCCTCCAGAATAACCTGGATTATTTTCTTTTCTTTCTCATAAACTTCTCTTGCTGTGTCACCCTATATGATGATGTCATCAATGTACTGAAAGTGTTCCAAGGCTCCATGCTGTTCCAGTACAGTCTGGATCAGTCCATGTCAAATGGGGCTGTGTTTCCATCCCTGGAGCAGTCAATTCCAGGCGTACTGAACATCTCTTCAGATCACACTTGGAGCCATGAGGTCTTGGGTAACAGGTTGGACTTGATCTCTGAGGTCTTTTCCAACCTTATTGATTCTATGATTCTGTGATTCTAAAAGTAAACTTTCACCTGCATTTCAGTGCTATAGGAATGGAGAAGACCACATTAGCAATGTCAGTTGTGACATACCACTTGACTGCCTTTGACTCCACCTGGTATTGGAACTCCAGCATGTCTGGAACAGCAGCAGTTGTCACTGATGTAACCTTGTTCAGGCCTTGATAGACCACTGTAAGTCTCCATTCACCCTGTATCTCTACACCAGCCATATGAGCCTGTTAAAGGGTGAACAAGTTTTATGGATCAACTCTCGTCTCTCCAGCTGTCAAATTAGTTCATGGATAGGTGTTAGGGAATCCTAACCGGTGTTATATTGCTGCTGGTGCACTGTTGCAATAGCAGTGGACACTTGTTGATCTTTAATGTTTTGCAGCCCCACTGAAAAAGGGTCCTCTGAGAGATGAAGCAAAGCAGACAACCATTTTCTTTCCTCTATTCCTAAGATGGCTATACGAAATATCTACCGGTATCCTTTTGGATCCTTCAAATATCCTCTCCTAAGATAGTGTATATGAAAGATGCACAGGACCCCTGGCCCTGTAACAATGGAGTGTTTGTGCCATTCATTCCTGTTTAGGCTCACCTCAGCTTTCAACACACTCAGTTGTTGGGATCTTCCTGTCCCACCAGAAATATATATAGGTTCTGCCCCCTCATAGTTTGATGGAATCAAAGTATGCTGTGCACCTACTAAAGCTTTATACTTTGGACCTGATTGTCACTCTTCACCTGGTTGGAAGTAGGGACCCTCTAATCCTGATCAGAATTACTTGAATATTTTAAGAGGGCTTTGGAGATCACTTCAAGAGCCTCAGAAACAGTATGAATTCTTCTGCTCTTTTTGTGATATTTTCCGCTGGGGCAGCATTCTTCAGGGAAGAGTTCCTTCGCCATTCACACATCTAGGACTGAAGTGGTCTTTCTGTTGATCTTTTTCATGTCCTTGCCATGGTCACGTAAGCAAAAACAGAGGATACACCATGGTTCATGCTTTCCAGATTCTTGTTCATGGACAGGGTGACACCTGTTCCTAATTGCTGAAATACTAGACTGCACAGGTGGGGAGCAGGACATGTTCTCTTGGATTTCTCATCCTTCCAGGACTGATCCTCCACAGCTGAAACACAGGCCTGTACATGAGAACAGAGAGACTTCCCTAATACTGCTGGAGCAGGCTAACTGTTTCATCCACTGTTGGTTCTCAACTATCTTTTGTGGCCCAGGATGTTATTGCCAATGACGGTGCATATGACAGTGGTGCACTTTATAAAAAGTTTCTCCACGTGACCGGTGTACATATGACTTCATCTGGGTCTGTAGGCTGAAGATTGCCATATGTGTCATCATAGAGCATTTTCAGCACAACCAGTTCCCTCAGCTATTGGGTGCCTTTCTTACCCAAATCTTATCTCCATTGAAGGGATACTTATCCCTTACACCTACTAGAAGCCATCCCCAGAGGCTGGAGATTTGTACCAGTTTTCCAATGACCTTGTTAATGCCCCTTCCCTAGACAGGGATCCCAACTGCTTGGCTTCCCTGCCTTTTAATTCCAAATTATTGGCTTCACTATCCCAGCCAGCATCAGAACAGCCAGGTGATAATGGGCTCGTCTGGATGGCAGCCATAGTCCTTCCATATGTCCTGCAGCTCACGTAGGGATAATGATCAGGTTATTAACTCTGGCTCTTTGTCTTGTTCTTGTGTTGGCCCTTGTTCATCCTCATCCTTTGCAAGACAAGCTCTTTTCCTTGTGTACTTCTTTTTCTGTACAGGGGCAAAGGATAATGGCACAGGTTGGTGCTCTGGTGCAACCTGTGGATCTGTCTGTAGGCCCAGAGACTTTCTCTTCCCCTTGAGTGTGCTGAAGGACTCAACAGGCATTGGCTAGGCCCCAAAATATCACAGTGATTTATGTCTCTTAAGAGTTTCTGGACTGCCAATGGTTTTTTTTTCAACATTTTACCAGTTTGTCAGGATTTTGCACTTCTCAGGGGTGAAATTCCAAAACACCGGAGGTCACCACTATCGTGGGCACTTGCCCATGCTCTCCCACATAGCTGCCTACTCATAATTATCCAGCCCCAGGGCAGATCTTCAAGTGGCATTCTTGGAAAAGATTTGTATTACTTTGTCAAGACACATTTACAAGACATGACAACAGAAGCAGGCTGGTGTTGATATCCTGAGGATATTCAAAACCCTCAAAAGGTGAAAAAGTGTTTCTACTCTGTCACTTGGGTGAGATTACTGAAGAATGATGACACCACATATGAAAACCAGGTTAACTGAATAATCAAATTGTAACATGCCAGGCATGCTAGTAAACAGCACAGTGACGCCATAGCTTTATGCCATTTCCCTGAGGTGACTAATGGCACCACAGAGGACACCACTGGGAGTACAAATGCATAAAATACATAAAATCTTATGTAGTGTACTAGAAAAGCCAATCCATTGAACACCTTAACATGAAGGGAAATATACTGAAGCAAATATAGGGTGAACAAATTTACACCAACAAAAGTGTTAACGTGCAAGCTCAGGCCCTACATTGGGAACCAAATATGGACTGTCATGGGTTTGACTCAGCTAGCAGTTGAGTGCTGGTTGTTTGCTCACAACAGTTGGGGTTCTCACACACACCCTCCTCCTTGGAAAGGCTCCAGGAGTTTGAGTTGAGAAGTTGAGATAAGGAAGATTTACTATTGCATATAACTAAAGAAAACAAAAATACCTGCATATGTAGTAGCAAGAGAGCAGACAAACTGCTAAATGCCCGCATCTGCAAACTTTGCAAGCTATTGAATGCTCTACAAATTGCTCCTTTCAGCCCAAGCCAGTCTTTTCTTTGAAGTATGCATGATGTCAACATGGTGTTGAATAACTGTTTTGACCTCCTGGTTCCCACTGTGCCACTGAGGGGATGGGGGGGGAGGGGTGTGTGTGTGTGTGTGTGTGTGTGTATAATTTTGTAGGATCAGGTGCATCATAATACAGTTTATGTAATAAAATACCCAAAGTAAATACATAAAACTATTAATTTTGTGTTCATCACAATGCATTCTAAAGAGTTACATTTAACCAGGGGATAGTGAAAATACAGATATTGTAACTTCAATTTGAAGTTGCATTAACCTTTAAAGTATTACCATTTGGTTAAGAATATTTTCAGATGTGTAACACTGGATATTTGTTTTTCAAAGGTTACAGCATTTTAATCCAAAGTATGTAATGCTTAAGCTTCAGCTAAAGAGTTGCCGTTGTTCTCTTAATGTTTTGCTAATCCAGAAGGTCTAATGCAGCATACATAATCTAGAAGCTTATTTAGTATGGCTGTATAAGTCTCTGCAAATCTGATTGCTGATTTCTATAACATAATTTTTTACAACAGAAACATCAGCTCACAGTAATTTTAGTGAGGGCGTTGAAAGTAAATTACTAGACTTTCAAAATGGGGATGAACTAATGTCTCTGGAAAAACACATAGCAAAGTTTTTGCTTTAAGTAAGTGGTGAATAAATGTGAACATGTGTAGTGCTAGGCTTTTTAATTACTAAAAAATGGCAACAATATTTTCAGAATAAAACCAATGGATTCTATTGCAGACATAGTACAGAAACTTAGTAATTTTTCATTAAATGTCTTTTTATGAGTGTATTAAAACTCTTCACAGTTTGTAAGTTTCTATTTTCTTGTGAAACCTTTGATCTTGCAATGAGTTTTAATAAAACAAAGAAAACAGACGTGTCTTCTGATATTTTTCTAACTTTCTAAATCTTTATATATTTCAGTGTGGATGATTAATTTCCATGCATCTTGTCATTTACATGGGAAGTTTATGGAAATAGGTTCTTCTAACTGCAGTGTTGTCACAGATAACTCTTTAGTTACCTTACAATAAAACAATGTTTCCTGCATAATTATATAGGAATAAATAACGGTGTTACATACATCTTTTAAATTTTTTTTAGGGGAAAAAGAAACTCAATGCCTCTAGTAACAAAAACATTACCTTTTTTTTCTCTTTTCAAAATTTACAGTTAATTAAAAAACTCACAGGCAACTTAAGTGGTGTATTTCCAAGGTTCCAGCTGGCCTACTTTCATGACAAAATTACTTTATTTCTTCATAGTCTTTGTGGAACCTGCCATTAAGGTAGGTAACCTGTGACTCAGAATCAGAAATGTTTCTAGGCCAAAGCAGCTGGGCTTGTTCAACCTGCAGAAGTGGAGGCTAAGGCAGTTTCTAAGTCCTTTCTCAACGAGGCAACAGGTGTCTGTAGAAAAGATTTTTAAAAAAAAAAGTAAAAAACAAAAAAGTTAAAAAAAAAAGATAAAAAAAAAAAAAGTAACCTTTCTTTTAAGTTATTCACTCTTCTGAATCCAGATATAATTTTGTTTTAATGCTACTCAAATAATTCATTATGGTCATATTTGCTACCATAGTGTTTTACATGCAAATTGAAATTCACTCTTGCCCAGGCTTTCAGATTAGCCTCCGAATGGCAGAGGAACCAACAAGAAATGGTGCTGTGCTGGACCTTGTTCTCACCAACAGGGAAGGGCTGGTAAGCAATGTGAGGCTCATAGACGGCCTTGGCTGCAGTGACCATGAAGCAGTTGAATTTAACATCCTCAGGGCAATCAGGAGGAAGTATTCCAAGCTCATGACCCTAGACTTTAGGCGTGCAGATTTTGATTGCTTCAGGGATCTGCTAGCCAAAGTGTCGTGGGACAAAGCCCTAGAGGGAAGAGGGACCCAGGACAGCTGGTCAGTATTCAAGGACCACCTCCTCTGTATCCAGGAGCTCTGTGTACCAGCAAAGAGAAAAGCAGGTAAGAATGCTAGGAGGCCTGCCTGGATGGGCAAGGAGCTACTGGACACACTATTACTTAAAAGGAAACTCTACAGGAAGTGGAGAGAAGGACAGGTAGAACAGGGGGAATATAAGGAAGCTACCCGAGCAGCGAGAGTCCTGGTTAGGAAAGCCAAAGCAGAGTTTGAATTGAATCTAGCCAGGGAGATTAAAGGGAACACTAAGAACTTTCACAGGTATATTAATGGGAAGAAGAAGACTAGGGAAGGTGTGGGCCCCCTCAGAAAGGAAAATGGTGACATGGTCACAAGTGATGAGGAAAAGGCTGAGGTACTTAATAACTTCTTTACCTCAGTCTTCACTGCAAGGGCCTCTAGCCACACTCCTGATGTTATGGAAGTCAAAACCAGGGACGGGGAGGAAGAACTGCCCATTGTAAGTGCAGATCAGGTTCGTGATCATCTGAAGAACCTGAAAGTGTTCAAGTCCATGGGACCTGACGAGATACACCCACGGGTACTGAGAGAACTGGCAGATGAGGTTGCTAAACCCCTCTCTATTATATTTCAAAAGTCATGGAAATCTGGTGAAGTCCCCACAGACTGGAAAAGGGGAAATATTGCCCCCATCTTCAAAAAGGGTAAGAAGGAGGAACCAGGGAACTACAGGCCAGTCAGCCTCACCTCTGTGCCCGGAAAGATCATGGAGCAGATCCTCCTGGAGTCACTACTCGCTCAAAAGAATAGTGCAGAGGTGATTGGGAACAGTCAGCATGGCTTTGCCAAGGGCAAATCCTACCTGACCAACCTGGTGGCCTTCTATGAGCAGGTGACAACATTAATAGATGAGGGACGAGCAACTGATGCCATTTACCTGGACCTGAGCAAAGCCTTCGACACTGTCCCGCACCACATCCTGGTCTCCAAACTGGTGACACATGGGTTTGATGGGTGGACCACTAGATGGATAAGGAACTGGCTTGATGGCCGCACCCAAAGAGTGGCTGTCAATGGGTCCATGTCCCAGTGGAGGCCAGTGACAAGCGGAGTCCCTCAGGGATCAGTCCTGGGACCTGTCTTGTTCAACATCTTTGTGGGTGACATGGACAGTGGCATTGAGTGCACCCTCAGCAAGTTTGCTGATGACACCAAGCTGTGTGGTGCAGCAGACACGCTGGAGGGAAGGGAGGCCATCCAGAGGCACCTTGACAGGCTGGAGAGGTGGGCACAAGCCAATCTCATGAAGTTCAATAAGAGCAAGTGCAGGGCCCTGCATGTGGGTCGAGGCAATCCCAGGCACAAATCCAGGCTGGGCAGTGACTGGCTGGAAAGCAGCCCTGAGGAGAGAGACTTGGGGGTGCTGGTGGACAAAAAGCTCAACATGAGCTCTCAATGTGCACTTGCAGCCCACAAGGCCAATCAGATCCTGGGCTGCATCAGGAGAAGTGTGACTAGCAGGTCGAGGGAGGTGATCCTCCCCCTCTACTCAGCCGTGGTGAGACCCCACCTGGAGTACTGTGTCCAGTTCTGGAGTCCCTATTACAAGAGGGATGTGGAGGTGCTGGAACGTGTCCAGAGAAGGTCCACAAGGATGATCAGAGGGCTGGAACACCTCTCCTATGAGGACAGACTGAAGGAGTTGGGGCTGTTCAGTCTGCAGAAGAGAAGGCTTCGAGGTGACCTAATTGTGGCCTTCCAGTATCTGAAGGGGGCCTACAGGAGGGCTGGGGAAGGACTTCTCAGGATCTCAGGTAGTGATAGAACTAGGGGGAATGGAATGAAGCTGGAGGTGGGGAGATTCAGGCTGGAGGTGAGGAGGAGGTTCTTCACCATGAGAGTGGTGAGACCCTGGAATGGGTTGTCCAGGGAGGTGGTCGAGGCCCCATCCCTGGAGGTGTTTAAGACCAGGCTGGATGAGGCTCTGTCCAGCCTGATCTAGTGTGGGGTTTCCCTGCCCATGGCAGGGGTGTTGGAACTAGATGATCCTTGTGGTCCCTTCCAACCCTGAATGAAACTATGAAACTGACTCAGTGCCTTTCCTTATGAAAACCAAGCATCAAGAGATCAATATTATTAGGGTGAGTAAAAATGATTATGTTATGTTCAATTTTACACTGGGCAGAACCATGAATATTCAGGATGTCATCCCTGAGCCAGCAAAGGAGGCTTTTCACTCTTGCTGTTTACCTGCAAGTATTTTCCTTATCTGTGAAGATGGAACCTGGCCAGCTCTACCCTTATGGATCAAGGAGAACATTGCTGACATTAAACACCACCACAACAAAGTACAGAAGCCAGGCTGGGCCTGCACTGAGTGACAGCAGAACTGCTCTGTAGGAGAGTTTATTGCTTCCGAAAGCATCCAGTGATCAGTTGGGTCAGGGCAGCCTTGAGCTCCTGGTTCCTCAGGCTGTAGATGAGAGGGTTCACTGCTGGAGGCACCACTGAGTACAGAACTGACACCAACAGGTTCCAGGATGGGGAGGAGGTGGAGGGAGGCTTCAATCACTTCTATGATTTTTGACCATCTTAGAAGAAAAAAAAAACCCCAAAGATATAGCATACATTTGAAGCAGATTGTAAAGGGCAGTGCTGAAGATTGGGTTTGCTGTATTTGTACCTCTCTGTATCTTGATTCCTGTGTACAATGTGTTCAGGCTTGATCAAGTTGTCTTTGTTAATAAGAAAAGGGAAATGTAAGAATTGGAACTAGTAAGATCTAAGATCTCCTTTGAGAGATCAGGGAGGTAACAAAGAAATAAGTTCAAAACTGTGGGATGAAACTTTCTGTCTGAAAGAAGCAACTGTTCTGTTTGTGTTCTGAGCTTGTAAGATAAGTGGAAAGGAATGTGAGCTTGTTACTGAAATGCAGCTGGAAGTTTTGTTATCTTTAACCATATATTATGCCAATTCTGTTAGATTGAGCTAATTCATACAACCTGAGCATTGTGTCTTGTATGGCTGTGACCTGCTTGAGACTGTCCCCTTAAGAAAGGGAATATGGTGGATGGAGTTGGTAAACGAAAGAAGGATCTAAACTAATTTCATTGGTAGAGGTGGGAGGAAGCACCTTCTGAACTGGGAGTGCAGGAGGAGTATCCTGGGCACTCCGGCACTTTTATCTTCAGTCTTTCTTCCGCTCCTCCGCCGAGCAGCTCTCTCTGTGCTGGGCTTTCGGCCAAGGATTGACCTTGAAATTGATAAGCTGCAAGGCCTGTATTAACTGCTTTCCAATTAACACATAACTGCTTCTAACTTTTCTCTCTTTTCTTCTTTTCTCACCTGCTCTGGGGAAAGGGGAGAGAGGGGGAAACAGAGGTGGGAACCTCCTCAACAGGGTGGGGGAACTCTCATTTCTGTGCTACTGTGTTGTATATTTTTGTATATATTGTAAATATTGTAAATTCTGTAAATTCCCCTGCATATCCTGTATTGCTTTGTAAATATACAGCTCCATTGCTTTGCTAATTCAGCTGTGAGTTTTTTTTTCCCTTTCCCTTCAATTTCCTTCCCCTTTACTTTACAGGGGGAGGAGGAGGCTTCTTGGCCTTACCCACTTCCAACCCTACAACAATGGCTTACATCAGTCTGTTAGACACACTAGATCGTTACACAACTTCAGCTCTTGCTATGTAGTCAGTTTTAACTTGCTTGCTTCTGTGTATGCAGAGAATGTTAGAAAGGTCAATAAAGTGTTGTTCTATTAGAAAACATAAAGGGGAGATGGGAAGAGATGGGTTTTGGATAGCTTTGGAAAGCTATAGGGGAGATTTACCTTTGCTGGAATAAGAGAAAGCTATGTTTTGTCTTTGACTCTGAGAGGAATGTAAACACCTTTGTAACCAAAGGAAACTGAGCAGAAGCTGGTTGGATGTGCTCAAGACAATGTTTTGTTATTTTGACTCTATTGTCTGCCTTAGCACAGGCACCAGTAGAGAAATGACCGGTTGAGATGTGACACGTGCCTGCTGAGAGACTAGAGAACTTTACTGTATATGTAATAAAACATCTTTGCCTGCTTACATCTGGTCCAGGAAAGCATTGTTCAGAGGTAATTAAAACATCTATACCACAACACTGATAGCTCTGAGCACATTTCAGGACACCCAGCACAGGAGGACACCTGAGAGGAATTGGTGTGCTGCAGTCACACACAGAAATGTCAGAGCTCTGTCAGGTGTCCACACCTTGGCCTCACAAGGATGAGCCTGTCTGCAGCAGCACACCCTGGCCTCCTGCTGCCCCTGCCAGAGGCTGAGGCCTCACACCTCCAGTGCTTGGCAACAGCTGATGGTTTGGTTCCTCTCACCCCACACCATGTCCATGCTTGCATCTCATATCTGTCAATGCCAGCAGCCACTGCTGACCTCCTGATCCTGTGACTCAAACTGCTTCGCAAGCTGTGGTGAGAGGACCAGGGGTGGAAATGGAGTGGTGGTGGGAGTGGCTAGAGCAGGATGATTACCCTGGGACAGCTTCCCAGGTGTGCAGTGAACAGAGACACAGATCAGAGCCTGCTCTGCTGCTCCTTCAGGCCTCTTGCAGGAGGCCTGTCTGTGCCAGACACTGCTGTGTGCCCCAGCCCTGCACATTCACACTTTGGCTGTTCCCTGCTGTTGCATCCCTGGGACACTTGCTCTCTGGAGAGAAAACTTGGATGAAGCCTTGCCTTCAGACTCCCCCATAAGATCATCTGTCATTGTGGAAATCCTCTTGGGGGCCAGCTCAGTAGTTCCCATGGCCTGTCCTGCCACTGTGCTCACAGGACTGGCATGCAGCAGAACAATGACCAAGCTGCCTCAGGCCTTGCACTGACCCAGAAGAGGCTGGAAATGGAAAGAAACAGCCCTGGAATAAGTCCAGGTGCTGGTGTCCCTGGCAATGCTGGGAGTTATGCTGGTT